>JAPPVO010000014.1:159421970-159707834 GCA_030407325.1 Camellia japonica | reverse complement strand
AATGAGATGTCTCGAAATGCGTGCCCACGGGCACGCAAACCGAGAAAATGGCATACGGAATACAACAGGACTATAATGAGATATGCGATGCGATATGGGCTTACACCAACATGAGAAAGCCTCAGCCATACTCACACGGGAGGCCGATGGATGAAAATGAAGTGCCTCGAAATGCGTGCACACGGGCGCGCAAACCGAGGAAATGGCATACGCAATGCAATGAGACTAAAATGGCATACAGAATGCACAATGGACTTACACTGACATGAGTGAGCCTCAGCCACACTCACATAAGAGGCCGATGGATGAAAATGAAGTGCCTCGAAATGCGTGCACACGGGCGCGCAAACCGAGAAAATGGCATACGCAATGCGATGAGACTAAAATGACATACAGAATGCAAAATGGACTTACACTAACATGAGAGAGACTCAGCTACACTCACATAAGAGGCCGATTGATGAAAATGAAGTGCCTCGAAATGCGTGCACACGGGCGCGCAAACCGAGGCAAGGGCCGTAAGGCATGAAATGACATGGAAATGACATGTAAACATGCAAATAGAATTTCAGCACTGAAATGTGAGGGAAAACAGCCCCGAAATGAGGCGAAAGTACACCCGATACATGAAATGATGCCGAAATGCGATATTAGGCGCCCGAAATGGCCTATAGCCATACAATACATGCACAATATGGACATGGAATGAAAATACAGTAGCAAGGCAGCCCCAAGACAAGCATTTTTCAGTCATGGAAAGGGCTAAACAGCAAGCATACATAGGATTAAGGAAGAATGCAAAAATGGCCCCGCAAGAGAGGTATTGAAGCAAGTGATACATGCAATGCCCAAATGGAAAAATACCCTTCTAAAACACTGATGAAGGCCTAAAAATATGCACATTTACAGTAGATGACATCCTCCAACTCAGTATGGAAACATGCTAAAAATGTCATGCAAGGACTAGGATACATAAGGCTATAACATGAGGTACCCCAAACATTCATCAAACCAGCAAAGACCCTTAATGAATATGTCAAAAAGATCAAAATATGGCTCTTTCCAGTTCTGATGATGGCTGAAACACAGAAGTTAGATAAGCTTAAAAAAGCATGCAAAAATGGGGGTCAAAGAGGGGTATAATGACAAGTACAACATGGAGACCCCAAACAAGATTGATCCCTTCTACAATGTTGTATAGGGACAAAAAATAAGCTTACTCACAGTTCATGACATGCTCCAAAACAGACTACATATAGGTCAAACAAATCATGCAAATTTACAGTAAATATGAGAGATTATGAAGCAAGTGCATGATAGAGAGGCCAAACGGGGTTGAGCCCTTCTTTAATGTTGAAGAGAGGCTCAAAATAGGCCCTCTTACAGTTTACATTATGCTCGAAAACAGATTACTCATAGGCCAAATATTCAATGCAAAATAATAGCATATAAGAGGATATTGAAACAAGTGCAAGATAGAGGGCTCAAACAGGGTTGAGCCCTTGAACAAACATGAAGAATAGCTCAAAACAGACCTAGTTTCAGTTAAGGTCGGAGCTCAAAACAATAAGCTAATAGGCTTAAGAAATGAAGCAAGAAAATGGTACAAAAGAGGGAAATGGAAGCTTACCCTTGAAGACCACACTTTTGCTACCTCTTGGCTTGAGGAAAGTTGTTTCTAAGTCTCTGAAGAACCTCTCCTTGCTGCTGGAAATGGAGTGGTGATGGTGGTGCTTGATGATGATGAAGAGATGGCACCAAAACTTGAAAGTTTTAGAGAGATGGAGAGAGATATGTATCTAAGCTCTTAAGAGAGTTTTTCTAACCCTAGCCTAAGAGTTTGGAGGCTCCTTATATGGACCAAAAGAGGAGGGCAAAGGTGGAGGGAAATGCACCCAAGTGTTCCCCTCCAAAATATCCCCCGGATACAGATCTTTTCTGGGAGAAACAGCTGTATAGCTGTAAGGAACACATCCCAAGGAGCATGGCCGGCCATGTATTTTTGTTGCAGGTGGCCGGCCGGCCACCCCCTATGGCCGGCCGGCCAAGGGTCAAAAGGGTCAAGGTGAGTTAGTGGCCGGCCACCAGGTATTGGTGTCCTCCCAGGTGTGCTGAACAAGACCCTGTGGTTCAAATTTGGAAATTGTAAAACAGGAGAGAGAATAGGCCAATTTAAAGAGGGGTTCAAAAGGGTCAATAACAATTACTGGCCGGCCATGTGTTTTTAGGGTCCTCCCATGTGTGTACAACACAAATATGTGGTTTTGGCTCGAAGAAAATGGCCCTAGGGTGTTCAACATTAGCCCGAAAGTGAGAAAAACGGGCGCCGGGGGGCGCCGGAAGAGCATAACAGGTTGCTGAGACAATTGCTAGCCTCCCACCCTCCAATGATCTTCCTGGTGATAAAACAGAGGTACCTGCCAAAAATGAACAAAAACCGATGCAAAACGAATGCTCGGGGACCAAAACGCGCAGTTCGGGATCCCGAAAATGGGCCGTTAAACACCGAAAGTGGCATTCGGCCACGAAGTGGGTATCTAAGACCCCAGTGTCCCTCGAAAGGGAGTAAATGAGATACATGCCAAAAACCGGAGGAATCGGAGATGGTTGGGTGGTCCCGAACCGAGGCACACGGCCTGACGGCTCCGAAAACCGGGAACCGGGCTCCGAAATGGGCAAAATGGCCTACGGCTACGAAATGTAGCCCACGGCCACTGAGAGATGGTCTACGGGACCTCTCCCTCCCTTCAGGAAAGAAAACAGAGAAAACCGAGTCCGGTTCGCAAACCGAGGCGAGGCACAGAAGAGAGTTTGGAAGTCCGGAGGCAGGGCTCACGGCCGCGACTCTGAGACTTCTGAACGAGCACAATATGCAACATCACCGAGCGCTCAATCGGTGACGTCTGAGTCTTAGGGTCGGTCAAAAATGGGGTGTCTACAGTTGCCCCTCTTTGACAGAACTCGGAAGTCACAAGTGACAGGAGTGAATGTCAAAGCCCAGAGACGACCCATTTTTGACAAGGCCGAAGACTTAGACAATCATACAAGATGAACAGAGATATGCGCCCACAGGCGTGCCCGCAGGCAGGGGGGGCAAAATGCAAAGCGACATGCACAGAGCCAAACGATCATGCAAGTGCAGCAAGCTGTAATGAGGCAAGTATTCGCAAATAGATGCAACAGTTTTAAGCAAGAATGCAAAGCAACAACTACATTTCATGCAGTTAGGAATGCGGAGAATCATTCAATTCTCGTCGCGTCTCACACGGAGAAGATACAATACCTGCGTGATTCGTCTGGTCGCACCAGCCTCAAATGAACCGTACATACAATATCGTGCCTGCAAAAGAGAGAAATTCAACAAGAACAATATGCTAACAACATATATTCAATGTGATTCCTGTGGTTCCGAAAGTTTGACACACGCAGTGTCAGCGAGTGAATGCATCGCAATGCGAGAAAGGAATACGCGTGACAACGCACGCTCAAGCACAGAGGTATGGTACACCAAAAAAATCATGCATGACAATGCAAAATGTTCATGAGAATGCAAGTTATATGCAAAACAATGCAAAATGAGCACGAATCAGGGTGCCCGTTTGTTGTGAAATAACGAGTAAGAAAACGCGCATTTCAGTGAAGGCAACTTGATCGCGGCCTCTGATTCACCTCCCGGAGAGGTTACAACATGTTCAAAAGGATACACCTTGATTTTGATGAGTGATGATGAGACACATGTCAGAAATTGCAGCTGAAGTTCCGGCGGAGCAATTTCGCGACCGGAAGTGCACTTTTCTTGAACTTTTTCAGGTCCCGGGAACTCCAATCTTCCTCAAAATTTGCAGGGAGCTAGGTGGGGAGGTGGGGGACATGGCCAGCCAGGTGGTTGCCCTAGGGGAAGCCACCGGCCAAGAACCAAAAAGCAGATGGCCGGCCAGCTAGGAAAGGTGGCTGGCCGGCCACCTATCCAAAAGTAGGGGCAATTTTGTCTTTTGCCTCATTTCTATATATATCCTCATCCATTCAATCCGAAATCACTCCCCCAGGTGCGAAATTTTCTCCTCTTGCCTCCCAAACCATTTTTTTTTTCAGATCTGCACTTTATACGCGCTTTTCAGCCTTTTTTGCAAGTTGTTTTCGCGAAATCTTTCAGTTTTAAGCACTTTGAGTCGACTAAATTTTGATTTCGGAGCTTCTTTTCTCATTTTCACCACTTGAGGTAAGTTTGTCTCAATATTTGGAAGATTTTCTCGGGAGTTGACTTTTGTTGACTTTTCCATTTCCCGGGAGTTGACTTTTGTTGACTTTTTCCAATTTTGGCTCATTTTTGCTCCTTTTTGCAGATTTCTTGAAATGGCGGGTGACTACCCTCATGGTGGAGGTCCTCCAGGTGTGGGGGATGATTTTGATATTATGACACTCCCCCCGAGAGTCCGTCCTTTTATTCCCGGGAGGTACACCCACCGGTACACATACTTCCGCGGGCCGTTTTTCGTCGTTTCACTGAGTTCAATGACCGGGCACCCGGGGATTTACTTCTGCGAGAGCCGGAGCAGCACCTCTCTCACGAAGCACGAGAGGTATTTTACTTTATTTCTTGCATTTTTCGTGCACTTTGTAGCTTTGCCATGCTTGAACACACAGTTTTAGCTTATGACATAGTACTCTGTTTGCACTCCGAACATGTGACTTAAACGCTTGAATTTCTGAACACTAGGCTCACTGATTGATTGTGAATGCACGGTACACATTGACTACGAGTAGAACACACAGTCCCAAACTCCGATTTTCTGAACACACAGTCCAAATCGATGGTGAACACACAGCCCAAAACACAAATTTTCTGAACACGCAGTCCTAGTCGAGGGTGAACACACAGCCCACTAATTTTTCTGAAATTTGAACACGCAGCCCAAATACCAAATTTTCTGAACACGCAGCCCAGATATAAATTAAAGTGAACACGCAGCCCAAAATACTGATTTTCTGAACACGCAGCCCAGATATAAATTAAAGTGAACACGCAGCCCACTGATTAATGATTTGAACACGCAGCCCAAAACACTGATTTACTGAACACGTAGCCCAGGTAGAAATTAAAGTGAACACGCAGCCCACTGATTAATGATTTGAACACGCAGCCCAAAACACTGATTTACTGAACACGCAGCCCAGGTAGAAATTAAAGTGAACACGCAGCCCACTGATTAATGATTTGAACACGCAGCCCAAAACACTGATTTACTGAACACGCAGCCCAGGTAGAAATTAAAGTGAACACGCAGCCCACTGATTAATGATTTGAACACGCAGCCCAAAACACTGATTTACTGAACACGCAGCCCAGGTAGAAATTAAAGTGAACACGCAGCCCACTGATTAATGATTTGAACACGCAGCCCAAAACACTGATTTACTGAACACGCAGCCCAGATAGAAATTAAAGTGAACACGCAGCCCACTGATTAATGATTTGAACACAGCTTCTTCATTTCATTTGCACACAGCTTCTTCATTTCATTTGCACACAGCTTGCATTTCATTGTGTACTGAACACATGTATTCATTCTGAACGCAGGTTGGCTCTCGCGCCGTGCGAGGATATGGCTCCACTGCCGCGAGGGAGTGGTACGCCGAGCTCCCGGAGGCTGTCCGGGATTTGGTGACTCAGCAGGGTTCGGAGCATTCTGCATGGGATTATCACACTGTCCTGCCAGTAGGAAAATGAAGTGCCTCGAAATGCGTGCACACGGGCGCGCAAACTGAGGAAATGGCATACGCAATGCAATGAGACTAAAATGGCATACAGAATGCACAATGGACTTACACTGACATGAGTGAGCCTCAGCCACACTCACATAAGAGGCCGATGGATGAAAATGAAGTGCCTCGAAATGCGTGCACACGGGCGCACAACCGAGGAAATGGCATACGCAATGCGATGAGACTAAAATGACATACAGAATGCAAAATGGACTTACACTAACATGAGAGAGACTCAGCTACACTCACATAAGAGGCCGTCGGATGAAAATGAGATGCCTCGAAATGCGTGCACACGGGCGCGCAAACCGAGAAAATGGCATACGCAATGCGATGAGACTAAAATGACATACAGAATGCAAAATGGACTTACACTAACATGAGAGAGACTCAGCTACACTCACATAAGAGGCCGATGGATGAAAATGAAGTGCCTCGAAATGCGTGCACACGGGCGCGCAAACCGAGGCAAGGGCCGTAAGGCATAAAATGACATGGAAATGATATGTAAACATGCAAATAGAATTTCAGCACTGAAATGTGAGGGAAAACAGCCCCGAAATGAGGCGAAAGTACACCCGATACATGAAATGATGCCGAAATGCGATATTAGGCGCCCGAAATGGCCTATAGCCATACAATACATGCACAATATGGACATGGAATGAAAATACAGTAGCAAGGAAGCCCCAAGACAAGAATTTTTCAGTCATGGAAAGGGCTAAACAGCAAGCATACATAGGATTAAGCAAGAATGCAAAAATGGCCCCGCAAGAGAGGTATTGAAGCAAGTGATACATGCAATGCCCAAATGGAAAAATACCCTTCTACAACACTGATGAGGGCCTAAAAATATGCACATTTACAGTAGATTACATCCTCCAACTCAGTATGGAAACATGCTAAAAATGTCATGCAAGGACTAGGATACATAAGGCTATAACATGAGGTACCCCAAACATTCATCAAACCAGCAAAGACCCTTAATGAAATATGTCAAAAAGATCAAAATATGACTCTTTCCAGTTCTGATGATGGCCGAAAACAGAAGTTAGATAAGCTTAAAAAAGCATGCAAAAATGGGGGTCAAAGAGGGGTATAATGACAAGTACAACATGGAGACCCCAAACAAGATTGATCCCTTCTATAATGTTGTAGAGGGAAACAAAATAAGCTTACTCACAGTTCATGACATGCTCCAAAACAGACTACATATAGGTCAAACAAATCATGCAAATTTACGGTAAATATGAGAGATTATGAAGCAAGTGCATGATAGAGAGGCAAAACAGGGTTGAGCCCTTCTTCAATGTTGAAGAGGGGCTCAAAATAGGCCCTCTTACAGTTTACATTATGCTCGAAAACAGATCACTCATAGGCCAAATATTCAATGCAAAATAATAGCATATAAGAGGATATTGAAACAAGTGCAAGATAGAGGGCTCAAACAGGGTTGAGCCCTTGAACAAACATGAAGAATAGCTCAAAATAGACCTAGTTTCAGTTAAGGTCGGAGATCAAAACAATAAGCTAATAGGCTTAAGAAATGAGGCAAGAAAATGGTACAAAAGAGGGAAATGGAAGCTTACCCTTGAAGACCACACTTTTGCTACCTCTTGGCTTGAGGAAAGTTGCTTCTAAGCCTCTGAAGAACCTCTCCTTGCTGCTGGAAATGGAGTGGTGATGGTGGTGCTTGATGATGATGAAGAGATGGCACCAAAACTTGAAAGTTTTAGAGAGATGGAGAGAGATATGTATCTAAGCTCTTAAGAGAGTTTTTCTAACCCTAGCCTAAGAGTTTGGAGGCTCCTTATATGGACCAAAAGAGGAGGGCAAAGGTGGAGGGAAATGCACCCAAGTGTTCCCCTCCAAAATATCCCCCGGATACAGATCTTTTCTGGGAGAAACAGCTGTATAGCTGTAAGGAACACATCCCAAGGAGCATGGCCGGCCATGTATTTTGTTGCAGGTGGCCGGCCGGCCACCCCCTATGGCCGGCCGGCCAAGGGTCAAAAGGGTCAAGGTGAGTTAGTGGCCGGCCACCAGGTATTGGTGTCCTCCCAGGTGTGCTGAACAAGACCCTGTGGTTCAAATTTGGAAATTGTAAAACAGGAGAGAGAATAGGCCAATTTAAAGAGGGGTTCAAAAGGGTCAATAACAATTACTGGCCGTCCATGTGTTTTTAGGGTCCTCCCATGTGTGTACAACACAAATATGTGATTTTGGCTCGAAGAAAATGGCCCTAGGGTGTTCAACATTAGCCCGAAAGTGAGAAAAACGGGCGTCGGGGGGCGCCGGAAGAGCATAACAGGTTGCTGAGACAATTGCTAGCCTCCCACCCTCCAATGATCTTCCTGGTGATAAAACAGAGGTACCTGCCAAAAATGAACAAAAACCGATGCAAAACGAATGCTCGGGGACCAAAACGCGCAGTTCGGGATCCCGAAAATGGGCCGTTAAACACCGAAAGTGGCATTCGGCCACGAAGTGGGTATCTAAGACCCTAGTGTCCCTCGAAAAGGAGTAAATGAGATGCATGCCAAAAACCGGAGGAATCGGAGATGGTTGGGTGGTCCCGAACCGAGGCACACGGCCTGATGGCTCCGAAAACCGGGAACCGGGCTCCGAAATGGGCAAAATGGCCTACGGCCACGAAATGTAGCCCACGGCCACTGAGAGATGGTCTACGGGACCTCTCCCTCCCTTCAGGAAAGAAAACAGAGAAAACCAAGTCCGGTTCGCAAACCGAGGCGAGGCACAGAAGAGAGTTCGGAAGTCCGGAGGCGGGGCTCACGGCCGCGACTCTGAGACTTCTGAACGAGCACAATATGCAACATCACCGAGCGCTCAATCGGTGACGTCTGAGTCTTAGGGTCGGTCAAAAATGGGGTGTCTACAGGTACAACACCACTTTTGCATGTCTCTGTGTTTGTGTACAAACTCTAATTGCATGATTGAATTTGTTACTAATAATGATTGTGTGACTTTGTTGATCATGACAGTGCTAGTGAATGGTCTTGCATGTAGGAACCCTAGCATGGTTCAAGCCAATGATTTCTTCTTTAGTGGACTTTACATGGCCGGCAACACATCGAATGCAGTTGGCTCTAAGGTGACCCCGGTTAGTGTAGCTCAGATACCAGGGCTTAACACTCTTGGCGTATCAATGGTCCGTATTGACTATGCACCAATGGGTATCAACCCTCCCCACACCCACCCTCGCGCTACTGAGATCTTGACAGTCCTAGAAGGCAGCCTTGAAGTTGGATTTGTCACGTCAAACCCTAATAACCGTCTTATCTCAAAGGTGCTTCAGAAGGGTGATGTGTTTGTTTTTCCAATCAACCTCATCCACTTCCAACGTAACGTAGGAAATGGCAATGTTGTTGCCATTGCAGCTCTTAGCAGTCAAAATCCCGGTGTCAATACAATCGCGAATGTGGTGTTTGGTGCCAAGCCTGATATATCTACCGATGTTCTTGCAAAGGCTTTCCAACTAGACAAGAACATTGTTGCCAACATTCAGTCAAAATTCTAAAAAGGAAACAAAACTCCACACAATTATTTGTAGCTTCTCATGTACATTTTGATGTTCATTGTCTTTGAAATAATAATTGTTTCTCTAGTTTATAGAATTAAAGAGTGATGATAACGGTTGTGCTTCATTGTTTTGATTGTTTAGTAGTATGTTCTTTTATTCAAATGGATTTCCCATTGACTTTGACTTGAGTTCACTTCTATTATTATTATTTTTTTTTTTTTTTTTTGAACGGCGAGTTCACTTCTATTTATTCTGTCACTTTTTGTCCATTGGAATGAAAACAAATTCTCCTACATTTAATTAATTTTTCTTTGATTAATTTCCATTACAATCAAGAACAAAATTCATTTTACTCCTGTGATTGAGGATGTAATAGGTTACCCTCTTTAATTCAAAACTAGTGAGAGAGCTTTCTATGATTTTGAATTATATTGCAACCGTTACTTTTTTTATTCAAATTAATTGAAGGTACACATCAATTTTGAGAGTGGGCCTTATTTTTATTTAGTTATTCTTCTTTATTTAGATAAAGTGAAATTAAAATAGAGAAAGACATTTATAACCTCATCTTCATATTCTATATCCAAACACTAGCAACCCTAACCCTAACCCTAACCCTAACCCTAACCCTAACCAGCTACATCCTCTCTCCTTCGCGACACCTCCAATCTCCCTATCTCCCCTCTGTAGGTCCCATCACCGCCGCCTCTATCCTCCCTAACCACCGCTACACGTCTGCAACCCCTTTCTCGTTTGCGACCACCACAATACCCTTTCCCCCTTGCGACCACCACCATCACGATTCCTTCCCTATATAACCGCCACTGTGACCACCTCTCCCATTTCGACCATTGCTGCAATCCCCTTCCCCTTTGTGACAACAATTGTAACCCCTCTCATCTTTGCGACCACCACCACGATCCCTTCTCACCTCTCATTCCTATGGCTCCCTCTTTCCCCTCTATTATATTGTATGTATAAGAGTATTATGTATATATCCTATATGTGTATATGAATATGATTTAAAATATAATTAAACTAAAATTAAGTTAAATAGTTAGGAATTCAAATAAATAATTAGAAATTTGGTATTAATTTGTGATTTTATTGAATTAATGTTGGTTAAGTTAGAAATTATGTATATAATAGAAAAGAGAGAGAAATGAAATAAGACAAATAAAAGGCAGAGAGCCAAATGGATGTTAAAGTTATTTCAAGTCAATTGTTAACAGAGTTAACAATCGCAGATTTAGTCCAAAACTATAGCGGGCTCTGTGGGTATTTCCATTGGACTAGGATCTTTTGGTAGGCCATATAGCATTAGATTTAGTTGCATATGCAAAAATTGTGGCATGGAGTTGATTGTGTTAGTGTTGTGATATACACATCAGATTCAACAAATGTGGCTGCAGATCAAACTACGAAATTGTAAAGTGTAGAGTACGTAAAATCTGAGCGTCTAGATCTTGTAACTATACTTGATCTTTGATAAACAGTGGAAGTGTTATGTATCCATTTTTTTTCATTTATTTATTTTTCAAATTTGGGGTTTCCACATTAAACCACAATCTCAGTATACAAGCCTTTTGTTATTGTAGGATTTTAAAATATAAAAAATAAATTAAAAAAAAAGGTAAATTACAAATACACCCCTTGAGATTTACTTAAATTACAAATTACCCCTTGTGGTTCTAGAAATTACATTATACCCCTTAAGGTTTCTAATTTCATAACAAATAGGTCATTTTATTAATAAATTATCAAGTTAATTAACAGTTTTTAATAATGTTAAAATTTTATTTCAATTAATAATTCAGATAATTTTATTATTATATAGGTGAACAGTTAGAATTTTCACATTTTCAATTAATTCTGTTAAATAAAAAATTCTAACAGGGAAGTATTTTTAATTTTCGAAATCACAGAGGACAATTCATATTTTAAGCAAAACTCAAGGGGTGTATTTGTAATTTATCCTAAAAAAAATTGCTATGTCTTACCATGTCAAAAAAGCTATTTTTATAGTGTGAACTCGGATGATGTCCAAATCGCAATGAAGCAATTTTACATGTGTCACGACTCATTCTCAAGCTTGAGCTGGCTAGAAATGTTTTTTTTTTTTTTTTTTTTTAAACCATTCATTAGACACCTTCGAAACTTTGGATGGAATGATTTCAAATATCTATTTTTGCACTTTGTCTTGTACAATAAAAGCCTCTGGTTTTTGTTGACTGAGTTCAAATAAGTTGGTCATTGTAATTTAAAATGCAGAAGAGATGAGAACAAGGGATTCAATATTAATCTCAATTTCATATCATCAATACTGTTTGGCTTTTAGAAAAAACACTAATCACTCGTTTACATAAATTTTTCTAATTATACAATTACTAGGAAGATATGAATGGAGTACATCTATGCTCAAATTATGTATATCTAAATGATTAACATAATTTTTTTTTTTTTAACGGCAAAAAATTTGTTGATGTAAGGGTATGGGAAACAATGTCACCAAAAATACATCAATAAAGAGCTGATGGGAAAGAACGTCCAAGTTTCGCACTAACATCTCAACTAGGTTGGCACCCGTATTTGTCATATGATGACCTACTTGAACGTAATTAATTTATATGATATTTTTATCATATTCAATAAACATATCAAAAATAATGTTAAATGAAACACAAACAAAATTCAGATGTAAGTATTGTGTTTTAGTTTTTAATTTTCAACAAGAGAGCTTGAATTTTCTTTATCTTACTATGTTTGGTTTATCTTACTTTGTCTTGTTGAGCATAGAAAATTTATGATTCACACACACACACACAAATAGTATATTGTAAGAAATATTATACTATTTTATATTGTTAGTTATGATGTTTTGTGGTAAAAGTTACGAATGAAAAAACTATGTTACCCACATCTGAAGTTAAAATCACCAACTATTATTATTATTATTATGTTATGAATGATATGGTGAAAATGTTACAAATCATTTTAGCGAGAAAAAAAATAAATTCTCTTTTTTTTTTATTTTCTTTTTAGTGATTGAGAACTTGGCCTACAAACCAGTGTTTTGGGACCAACCTCAAGTGTGTAAGAGCATCAACAGTAGGATGGCAAAAAAACTGTGTTAAGGTGTGTTATATGATAAAAAGTGATAAAAATGAGGCAAAAAATGTGTGTTAAGATGTGTTAAGAGTTTGTTAATTTTAGAGAGTGAGTAGTGGTGCAATAGATGTGTTAATGTGTGTGTTAAGAATACATATATATATATATATATATATGTATATAATAAATAAAATAAATAAATAATTTAATTTAATCAAAAATTTCAAGGCCAAAATTAAATTTCAAGCCCAAAAAAAAAAAAATTTAAGTTGATTGCCGGTTGACCACCCGGACGTTCGGCCGGTCAACCTGTCAGACCCAATTTTTTTTTTTTTTTTTTCCCTTTTCTTAAAGGGTCTGGACGTCCGAGGGTACTTCTGGCCAGACGTCCGGGAGGACTTCCCCAGGCACACATCTCTCTCTTCCTTCGCTAGCTAAAACGCTGGTTACAGTTAACACACAAGTTAACAGCTGACACTATCACACAGCACTAACACACCCATTGCAGGATCCAACAGTGTTTTTGGCTGGCCAAAAACTAACACCTGACACTAATACACTCACTAACGCATCCATTGTGGATGCTCTAAGGACGGTGCTCGTATTGGCGGAGAGTCAAACTTTACACCTCACTACAACAACACATTTTAGTGGTACTACATTAGTGGTATAGTTTTAGAAAATATCACAAAAATAAAATTTGAAGATACGTTTTAGAAAAATATCACAGAATCACAAACATAAAAGGCTCTAGTGACATTTCAATGAAGAAATGTCACATCACTATAATAAAAATGTAATTTAGTAGTGTCAATTTTATGACATTTTATAAAAGAATGACACAAGAAATTGTTTTAATGACATTTATCAACAGATGCCATTAAACTTTAGTAACAATGGCATTTTTTTAAAAATGTCACTAAACTAGATAGGTGCAAATTACTTTTTATGGTATTAGGTAAAAATTGTCATAAACAAATATTTTATAGTATTTTGAGAAATGCCAAGTCAAAAACTTTCCAAGCTATCTAATGGCATTTTTGGAAAAAACAAAAATGCCAATATAATTTCAAAATTTTTAAAATGCACAAAATATATAAAAATAAATAAATTAAACTCAATATAACATGTTTTTTTAACTGTACTTGCCACATACAAAATTGATCAATAGTTTTATATGACTTAACAGGGAAAATAAAATTTTGAATTACTCTCCTATATAATAATAAAGTTTCTTGAATTTTAGTCACTATAATTTTAATTAATTCAATTTTGACTTTGAATTTATGAATTTATCTCAATTTATTTGAATTTTGGGGACTAACCATTTGGAGGCCACCTCTAAACCTATATTTATTACAGAACTTTATAATTATACTACGTACATTATGATAGAGTTGTTTGGGATGTTCTAAATAAGTGTACTTTTTGACTTTTTATGAAATATGAGTTGGGTTTGAAATGATGTGGTAGAGAGGTGATGTGACTCAAATAAAATGATGTGACTTAAATAAAATAGTGACTTTTTAACTTTTTAACTTTTTTATGGGAGGCGAAACCCAGGTAAAGTGCATATAAAATATATCTTTCTAAGAGTGTTCACGGTATCAGCTCTGTTTATAAAGTTAAAACTATGACCAAGTCATGCACATCTTGGAATCAAAAAGATTAAACAAAAACAAAGCCTTCCATCCATTATAACCTCTTTTGCTTAGTCAAAGACAAGTTTTTCATTCTCAGCCAATGCTATGTTTATGCTTAAGACAAAGTTTACATGATCTATATTCTCATCAAGTTCCCTTATCCGGCTATACAGTATGACCATTTCAAGTTGCCGTAGGACGGCAATTTATGCTTTATTACACCATTCTCGTCTCTCTCTCTCTCTCTGTCTCTGTCTCTGTCTCTGTTATATATATAAAGCTGCATATACATTTTTCTTCCACACTACAACTCCAAGTCTTTTAATAACTTCTTTCTAAGAATTCTTATTCTTTGTTCTTTTATCTTCTCAAATGGCTAACACAAGTCTACTGTTAGGACTCCTATCTCTATCCTTCTATGCTGCCTTGGCTTCTGACAATAGTCCTCTTCAAGATTTTTGTGTTGCTGATCCAACCAGTCAAGGTACAACACCACTTTTGCATGTCTCTATGTTTGTGTACAAACTCTAATTGCATAATTGTTATTATTACTAATAGTGATTGTGTGACTTTGTTGATCATGACAGTACTAGTGAATGGTATTGCATGCAAGAACCCTATCATGGTTCAAGCCAATGACTTCTTCTTTAGTGGACTTCATATGGCCGGCAACACATTGAATGCAGTTGGCTCTAAGGTGACCCCGGTTAGTGCAGCTCAGATACCAGGGCTTAACACTCTTGGCGTATCAATGGTCCGTATTGACTATGCACCAATGGGTATCAACCCTCCCCACACCCACCCTCGCGCCACTGAGATCTTGACAGTCCTAGAAGGTAGCCTTGAAGTTGGGTTTGTCACGTCAAACCCTGATAACCGTCTAATCTCAAAGGTGCTTCAGAAGGGTGATGTATTTGTTTTCCCAATCAACCTCATCCACTTCCAACGCAACGTGGGAAATGGCAATGCCGTTGCCATTGCAGGTCTCAGCAGCCAAAACCCAGGTGTCAATACAATTGCGAATGCGGTGTTTGGTTCCAAGCCTAAAATATCGAGTGATATTATTGCTAAGGCTTTTCAACTGGACCAAAACATCGTTGTCAGCATTCAGTCAAAATTCTAAACAGGCAACGGGGATTACCATACATGATTGTTTGGAGTTAGCTTTTGGGTTATAGTTTGATTTTCATTTCATTATCATGTTTTCTCATTAAAAATAATTGTTTCTCAAGTTTTTGTAGAAAGAGTGATGGGGCAGTGGATTGTAATGGTTGTGCTTCATTGTTTTGATTGTCTAATAGTATGTGTGATTTTTTCAAAATGGATTTCCCATGGGCTTGGAATTTGAGTTCACTTCTATTTATATACTGTTACAAATTTTATTATGTCATTTGAATGAAAACAGATTCACCATGTTAATTAATATTACATTTAATTTAGCTCTTGATTTTCCATTATAGTCAAAATGATCCTCCAAAACTTTCAATTCCGAGGAAAGCATGGAAAAAATATCAAAATGTTTCTCCTTATTCAACACAGAGAGGACAACCAAAATTACCTATGCATTGAACATTTTTAAAAGAAGGGTATGAATGTCTTTTTACTTCTAATAAGATAAGAGAATGCAAACTGTCCTTTTAAAAAGATAGAAAAAGCGAGACTATTCAAGAACGCAAAATACTAATTTTTTTTAAAAAAATTATTCAGATGATTTTATCAATTTCTCAATCTTTATTTTGCGAAGGAGGATAATTGTCTTCCAAGAATATTTCATACATCATTATCATCTAATGAAAAATGATTCTAAAGTTCAATGTTCTAATCAACACACTAGCTTTGTAGAATTTTTATCAAAAGATTGTAAATATATAGCTCAGAATACACAATGAAACAACTTGTAAAGTTTGATTGCAAGACTTCTGTTGATAACTTTCTTTTATGCATGTGATGTCAAACCAAGAAGCAGTTGATTGCATCCGAGATTTAAGTGATGCTCAACAAGCATCTGAGGAGGAGTTGATTAAAGAGGCACTATCCGGGAAGAGCCACTGCTGGAAATTAGGCTTTTAGCGGCGTTTATAAAACGCCGCTATAGGTACCAAAACGTCGCTGATTCTTTTTGTGACGTTTAATATCAAACGCCGACGACGGCGTCGCTATAGCTTTATGGCGTTTAGAAACGTCGCTGTATTAGTATAGGAGGCGTTTTTAAAAACGCCGCCAAATGTCCTACCCTAACAAACTGTGACGTCACTATGATTTTAGCGACGTTTTTAAAACGCCTTCATAGGTGTTTTTAATTTTAAAAATTCCAACCATTATAGTGACATTTTAAAAACGCCGTCCTATTTTTTTTTTTTTTGTGGTCTTGAAATTGTGCTAATTTTATGTGATTGAACTAAAAGAACACCAATAATAAAACTAAATAACACTAATATGAAATAATAACTCCCATTCAAACAACAAATATAACATTAATTCACTTTCCCATTCAATTTAATATAGCATTAATTTTCCCACAAAATAACATATCCAAAAATTGAATTCACAATTCTCAATCAAAAAATTACTACCTTATATACAAAGCCACAAAATAACATTACCCTCCTCTCTCTCACCACTCCCCCATTTAATACAAAAAATAAGAAGTGAACCAAAACACCCACTGTCAGATCCGAGGAAAAAAACGAAAAAATAAGAGAAATAAAAAAACCAAAGGATTTTAACACAAAAAATCCTGAAAAAATTGCTGGCCCTTTGGCAACTAATTCAGAAGTTGTGGTTGGATCCGATGACAATTTGGTAAACAACTTCTTCACTTGCTCAACAAGGTCCTCATGCTTCACAGCTCCAGAAGCAACAATTACCTAGAATAGTAGCTCCAGGTAGAACACCCAATGTTTAGGACTTCAAGAAAGTAAATTGACGGCATTGAATAATTGATAGATGAATGAAGGTGAAGCCAACATGTTAACAACTAAATAGAACTAGCAATAAATTATGAACAGACAAAATGCTCATAACTTTATGACACCACCTACCATTCTGGATGTAGTATAGTGTGTCGATATATACTTTTGAAGATGATCTTTGGTGATTGTCCTGACATTTTGAGCAGAACCAAGAATGGTTCTGCCTAAAGGCGTGTGCTGGAAAGCAGTTGCATGCAAATGGTCAAAAATAACTTCCTCTGTTTGGCCTTCAACCTATAAAGAATAATACAATAATCAGGAGCAAGCACTCAAACAATTAATAATAAAGTAATTTGATTTGACTGAATCAAAAGAACATCTAGAGATGATTTAGTTGATGAAATGAAGAAACCACCAAGAATGCTCAAAACTATTAGTCCACAAATCAGATCATTCAAAATCTAATTTCAATCAACTTCTGCCATGCCTTAAACATTAAACTTCAGCACTGCTATTTTCCCCATATATTATATGACTTTTGGGGAGACAGAAGAAAAAATATCATTTTCTCAAATGTCGATCCTACTAATCAATTTACAAATCACTGGTCAGAATAGAGCACTATAGACCTAAATTTTAAATGAACCTCAAACAAACAAGGAGGGGACACTGGTCACATCATGCTCTCTGATTTGCTTGTGTCAGTAAAAAAAGGTCTAGTAAAATGCCAAGGGGAAATTAATGGGATTGACTATATTTTTGATGCACTCGATTAACTATACAGAGTAATGAAACCATCTCCTTCAGTAATGCCTCTTTGTTCTCCAAATAATATTAGGACTGGAAACAAAGTACAAAATATGCAGATCAATTTAAGTATGTGGCAACAATCACTATAGCAGCCATCAAAATATGTTCTCAATTGGCCCGGTGCAAATTGTAATGGAAGTTGGAGAAGCATACCAGATCGGCAACATTGCCAACACATTCTCCCTTCGCAGTAACATCCCCAATGTTTTCACCTTTGGAAAAGGCTTTGTATATTGGAGTGCGAGTCGAGGTTGATGTGACAGCACCAACATTCTGCAAGTAAAACAATATGAAAGTAAAGCAAAAAAGCTAATCCATCACATAGATTAGCCGGAATTTATAAATTAGGTAAAGAGCAGAGCAACAAAACCCACATTTGAGACAAATGATTAGAAACTTACAGAAACTCACACCTAGAAGTTTTGCACCTCAATTGAGACAAATGATTAGAAACTTCAAAATGATCAACCTAGATGGGACTGCATTCACACACACACACACACATATATATTGGTTGACTTTCTTCCATTGGAAACCACTCTTCTAGTTATTCTTTCAAGATAAATCTATAAATAAATTTTTTTAATTAAAAAAAACCCATTTATTAACTAACAGAGGTAAATTCCATCCAAAACCATTCATTAAATTGAACCCAAAATCAAAAAGATAATAGGATTTGGGATCCCCAAGTATAGTAGTGTGTCCTTGTTCCCTTGGGTTTCTGTATGCATGTTATACCAGCAGTGCTTAAAAATACCAGCAGTGGTTGTCCATCTTTCTTAAATGCAGGCTTTAGTTTTGCCAAGTCTGATATCGTTGCGTTTGGCCAAATTCCATCATCAACTGAGATCGTCACGGGTTTCTCATCTCCAGTTTTTGGATCAACAATCTTTTTAAAGAAAGTATATACATATCAGAGCACAAATTTGTACCATACACAAACTTGGAAACAGTGAATGAGCAGCTGAAATTTGGTATCACAATCTTACTGAAACTGCAATAAAAATGTTGTACCTCGGTATCCACGGGGATTATTTCCTCTTTAAATTTACCAGAGGCAGTTGCAGCAGCAGCCTTCCTATGTGACTCAACCTAACAACACAGGTCAAGGAAATTAATAACGTGAGTAGTGTGACAACATTAGAAAATAAACAAATTGACAGATCATATATTTTAAAAAATAAATAAAGAACAGATGAGGCATCAAGATTGCTGACATATATCCAAGCCATTTTCCAATAATAGATGACCCTTACCAATATCATAAAATCCAGCTTTAATAGCTGCAGCTACATCAGCAACTGCCTGAAGACCAGAAGAACACTGCCTATTCACGGTTCTAATGATAATTTTTTAATAGCAAGACTTAATGGAGCTTTAATTTTTACTATTCAATGAATCTAATATTATGACCTTGTCAATTTTGCTTGTTTTTAAATAATAAAAATACACCCAGAGGAATTAAGAATGTTATTTTTATTTATTTATTTTCAAAATGTCAAATATTTAAGCCGGTGATTTGAGATTTGATGGAGACTAATTTGAAGATCAATAAAACATCAACAAAAACATGCACACCTGCAAATACAACATTTGAAGATCAATAAATACAACATTTTCCATTATGTTGCCTTTAGGAATTAAAATATTACTACTATATTTTCCAAGCATGTTAGAATATTCTGTTTTCATATAGTACTAATAAGTTGGTGAAAACAAACCTGGTTGGTGTAAGCATTGCTGCATTTGAAGATCCCTTTAACAATCTGACCAGTCCCTCCTGCAATTGCCTTTGCCAAAAATTATTATTATCTTGAATCGCAGGTGCATACTCCTTCCAATTTACATCCTTATTCTGATTCGCCGAAGAAGCAGAAGAAGATGAACAAGAAAAACATGAATGTTCATTCAAGAATGAATCCAACAACCTCAAATTTCCACCACCTAAGAAAGTCACACCATAGCTGAAAGGGTCCCAGAAATGCTAGCAAATCCTCCTATATCCTCTTGATCAGATTGACAACCTTCATTTGTTGATCTGGCACCATCTACCTCATTTACTTCATCAAGCATGTCATCTACCACTGCATCATAGTTTTGACAACGGATGCAGCTCATCTTTTCATGAATTTCAGATCTACAAGGATAATAAAAGAAAGCAATATATATATATATATATATCATTACAGAAGTATGACAATAATCATCAAATCGAATCACAAAGATATGGATGGAGGGATATTCCAACCAAAAGTTGGAGGTATGGAAGCCAATAAGAAAATTGGGAAAGCTAGTGAAGTGAAGATAGATTAAAGAGAGTGTAATTTCTGTTCAATACTTCAATGTTATCTGCTAAATAATTTGTAGTAATGAAAAATTACAAGTATTTTTAAATAGTTAATAAAGATCAGCACCTTACTGATGATTCTAACAAAGTATAGCCCAGAAATGTCCAGGATACATAACCAGACAACTTTCATAGCAGTAAACCTTCCAGAGAACATTTTTGGAGGGAAAAAGCGCAAACAGTCCTCAAAGCAGGTGAATCCTATTCTTAGACACTCATCAGTTTTTTTACTGTTGGTTTCAACATGGAAACGATAAGACCTCTATTCTAAGGATGTTCCACAGACATAACTACCAAAGCCCTAAGCTAAGGACCACACCAAAAAACAATGACCCGAAAAGTTTTAACACTGCTTCAGGGATGACAGAACATCACAGACCCAAGGGCAGTAATGTAAGACTGCAACCGAATTTCATTTGTGTCCTTGTAAGATTGGCAACTTACATAATGGACTAGCCATAACTGTAAAAACACATTGATAAAATTATAATGATATTCTCTTTAATTTCATATTATAATCAACCTAGAGCACATACACTTTGTTCTTCAAAATGTGTAATCTATGCGTTCCTGGAGAACAAATTCCTTCTAGGAGATTTATATCATCACTGAAGATGACAATAATGCTGATAAAATATAAATGTAACTGAAACATTTTTAGAAAAATGGTTTATTTCATTGTTGGAGGTATTAATTTGCATGCTTCATTACCATTTAAAAAGTTAATAAGCCTCAATTTCTAACAGTCAAAATGATTTCTGCTAAATCAAAAACTGAAAGCTAATATATCATATTCCCCCAATCCAGTTCAGTGTATAGAATAACAATATGAGAGACCGAACTGTTCTTGTGATTATCTTAGTTCAGTTCCGAGGATGAATTTCGTATGGTTTTGGGCGAACTAATGTACTTCAATCTAACAAATAAGTGATATTATAGTCGAAACCGACATCATCAAGAAGAAATTGTTAGGCACACCATATTTTTGGTTATGACATACACAAATCAAGCACAATATCAGTTCAGCTTGAGAGAGAGAGAGAGAGACAGAGACAGAGACAATGGAGCTCACCGATCTGAATCGCTGAGATGAAATTCGATTTCGATTTCGAGAGAGAACTTTGAAATCGCTCTGATGAATCACCGATCTATTTCGCTGAGACCAAGAAAAAAAGGTTCACCGATCTGTTTCGCTGAATCCCTGAATCGCAGAGCTGAACTGACAAAGATAACTAGGGTTTAGACAGCACAGAGAGAGAGAGAGAGAGAGGGAGAGGGGGAGAGAGAGAGAGAGAGTAGCTCACCGATCTGAATCGATTCACCGATCTGAATCGATTTTGAAATGGCTCTGATGAATCACCGATGTAAGATCTTCGAAATGGCTGTGACTTCGATTTTGAAAGATCTTAGACAGCGCAGAGAGAACTTCGAAATGGCTCCAATGAATCACCGATGTAAGATCTTCGAAATGGCTGACTTCGATTTTGAAAGATCTTAGACAGCGCAGAGAGAGAGAGAGAGAGAGAAAGAGAGAGAGTGAGAGCGCGAGAGTTTCATTGTTGCTTAAAATAAAGGTAAAACAGGAGAGAGGGAGTGTGATGGACAAAACCCATTCCAAGGCGTTTAAAAACGTCTTGTATTATTGAAACGGTGCCGTTTTGATTGGAAAAAAATGCGACGTTTCTTAAACGCCGTTAAATATTACTAACGGTGGCGTTTTCAAAAACGCCGTTAAACATACGCCTCCAAAACAGATATTTCCTGTAGTGAGCCTTGATGATATCTCCTGCGTTGTCGTGCTATTTCAATGATTGCTCGACTTTTTTGTCATTTAAAAATAAATACATAACCCTCATATGGTTCACGACACATGTAAATTTTCCAAAATGCCCTCATCTTCGTCTTCTAAACCATTATATATATAATATATATATATATTCAATTGAGTAATGAATAGTTTTTTGAGTTTTCTAGCCGATTTTTCTCAAAAGACATGAGCTATCTTTTATCTTTAAATTATTTTATATATATATATATATATATATTTGGTAGGAAAGCGGTAAGTTATATATTAAAAAGAAGAAATATTATGATGATACTCAAAACATGACCTCAAGGATCAGTACAGCTTCAGAAAAGTGACACCAAAGCCAAAGGCTTGGATAAAACAATACACCTATCCTAATAAGGTAAATCCCTCATCATCCTATCAGGTTCCACTGATGATCTTTTTGAATGTACTGTTCTTAACATTTATACACCGAATGATGCTGTTAGGAGAAGGAAGCCATGGGATTCACTAATTAATCTGAAGCAACATTTCTTGAAGCCCTGGTGTCTGGGAGGGGATTTCAATGAAATAAGATTCATGACTAATAGGAAAGGCTGTAATAGGCGAGACAGAGGTATGCTAGAGTTTAACAATTTTATTGACCATTTGGCATTAGTTGATATCCCTTTGCTTGGTAGAAAATGCACTTGGTGCAACTCATTGGAAGGTGAGAGATGGAGTAAAATTGACCGTTTTCTTCTGGATCCAATCTGGTTGGAGAAATATTGTTTCAATCTTTGGGGCTTACCTAGGGGAGTTTCTGATCATTGTCCCTTATTGCTTATAGAGGATTTGAGGAATTGAGGTCCCAGGCCTTTTAAATTTATTAATGCTTGGGCTCTCCATTCCAACTTCCTAACAATAGTGGAGAAGTGTTGGGTGGAGTCCTCTGTCCAAGGATGGGTTGGCTATAAACTAATGAGGAAGCTTAGCTTATTGAAATTGGAGTTGAAAAAATGAAATGTTGAAGTATTTGGGAATGTGGTGAACCAACTGAAGAAGGCTGAAGATGATCTACATGGTTTAGATATATTAGCTGAATCATGAACACTCAGTTCTCCAGAAACAACAAATATGAGGGAAATTAGCAATCTGGTTTGGAAGCTTAGGAAGAGGAATGATAGGATTTAGTTCCAAAAATCCAGGTTTAATTGGGCACATAATGGGGACAAGAACACCAAATTCTTTCATATCACTGCAAGCAAAAGGCAAAGTAGAAACTTATTGGATTCAGTGTTGTTTAATGGAATTAGGTATGTTGAACCTGTGATGATTAAACAAGTAGTTTTAAGGCATTTCTCTTCAGTTTTTGTAGAAGATTGGGCTTTTAGACCAAAATTAGTTGGTTTGTTTGTGACTTTCAGCTCAACTAAGGTCAGAGAGGTTTTGGAAGCTCCCTTTACCATGGAAGAAGTTTGGAGGGTGGTGAAGGAAAGTAATATGAACAAAGCTCCTGGGCCGGATGGTTTTAACATGGCTTGTGTCCAAAAGTGTTGGCAAGTGATGAAGAAAGATATTTTCCAATTCTTATAAGAGTTCCACTCCAATGGAAGATTGGTTAAAGGTCTGAATAGTTCATTTATTGCCCTAATTCCCAAGGTGGTTAGTCCTTCGAGCCTTGTGGACTACAGACCAATCAGTTTATTGAACCTCGCATACAAAATCCTTTCCAAAGTCTTATCTCGTAGATTGAGCTTGGTGTTGCCAAATATTATTCGTGAAGTTCAATCGGCCTTCATAGGTGGTCGTCATATCTTTGATGGCGCCATGATAGCCAATGAGGTAGTGGATTGGTAGAAGAAACACAAAAATATGAGGTTGATTCTGAAATTGGATTTTGAAAAAGCTTTCGACTTCGTTAACTGGAATTTTTTGTGGTCTATGCTTACAAATTTTGGTTTTAGAGAATTATGGGTTAGTTGGATGAAAGAGTGTGACCACAGCTAGAATTTCTATCCTTGTTAATGGCTCTCCAACTGATGAATTCTCTCATAGTAAAGGGTTAAGGCAAGGAGATCCTCTTTCTCCATTACTATTTAATATTGTCATGGAGGGTCTAAACTTGTTGCTGGTTCGAGCTAAAGATATGGAGTTAATTAAGGGTGTTTCAGTGGGCCATTCCGAGATTCAACTCACTCACCTACAATTTGCGGATGATACTTTATTATTCTGTGAAGCAGAAGAGGTAGAGGTGGTTACTATTAAAAGAATTTTGAGATGCTTTGAGATTATATCTATAGCGATCCCGGTTTTTCCTCCATTGTTTATTGTATTCCGGACTCGGTTCCGTGGATGTTTGTTGTTGTCTATATTGCATTTCCGTTCTTTAATTCTTTGTATTTGAGTTTTAGGATGTCTTGGGCAGGTTTGAAATAGGTTGGGTGTGTTTTGAAACAAATGGTTGCTGTCCAGATTTTGGTTTCTTCGCTCGAGCGAGGCTTTTGTCGCTCGAGCGAGCTTTATGTTCTAGTTCCTTCACTTGAGCCAGGGTTCATTTGCTCGAGCGAGCTTTGAGTGGTGTGTCTCTTCGCTCGAGCGAGCACTCTAGCACTCAAGCGTGCGTCTATGTCTCTTTTTGACCTGAAGGTTGTGTTTCTTTGCTCGAGCGAGCGAGCTCTATATTTTGTGTTTCTTCGCTCGAGCGAGGAGTTCTGCGCTTGAGCATGCTTCTGGGTTGCAGACCTGAAGCTTCGCATTGTTCGCTTGAGCGACGCTTCTTGCGCTCGAGTGAGGTTCTTTTGTGTCTGGTCGCTCGAGCGACCACTTCTTCGCTCGAGCGAGCCTCGACTATACCAGTTCGCAGCAACGGCTTTCTTCTTCACTTTTTGATCTCTTTTCACCTCTAAACGCTAGATCTGACTCTCTCTCTCTCTCTATACACTCCTTATCTCTACACATACACGTGATCTAGGGGATTTCTACCCTACTCCCTTTGTTAAAAAGCTAGAGTATTGTGTGGGCCATCTTTTGATCCGAAAAAGGTTGGATTTGGAGCACTTTGAGTTTCTTCCTTCTTCTCCTTTGAGCTCCAAAATTTAAAGTAGGGATAGTCTACTCCATTCTATGAGTTTTAACATAAATGTTGGGCATTTGTATGAATGTAGGGATTTTGGAAGTTTTGGGAAATTAGGGCTTGATTTTGAAATCATAAAAGAGGGGTTTCTTGGCTTTGGATTCTATTGTAAATGTGGGGTTTTAAAATGGGGTTATGGGTGTACAATTGATGAAATTGAGCCTTAGAATTGTTATTTTAGAAAGAAGGAAAAATGCCCTAATTGGGATTAAATGTACTACTTGTCAAAATAATGAAATTAATTATGGGAACACATAATTGTATTGGAAATGATGATATTGGGGGAAAATGTAATCAATTGGTATAGTTGGATTGAAAATCGCTTACCTATGGAAAATGTATTAATTTATCTGTTTGATAAATTTAATTATCTGTTTAGAAATAACTGTTGTGGGCTATCGATGGATGATAACCATAATTGTTGTAGAATTGCATGATGATTACGTAAATTAAAACTAATCAATTGGAATATGTCATTGAATATGAGGGTTGGATTAACACATTGTATATGTGCTTTAAATTGATCATTGTATATGATAAGTGTTTAAATACATTGCATATGTATCCATGTATGGGAGAAGATAGGGGATGTACTCCACGGTTTGGAAGGAGATAGGGGATGTACTCCACCGTTTGGGAGAAGATAGGGGATGGACTCCATTGATAACTAAGTTGGTCGAAGTATCCAGGGTGAAAGTCCCGAAACCTTATGTACATCTGAATGATGTTAATGATTGAAGTGTTGATTATATGAGTTGTAATCTCATTTTGAATTGTGGATAATGGAAGTGTTGATTATATGAGTTGTAGTCTCATTTTGAATTGTGAATAATGGAAGTGTTAATAAGATGAGTTGTAGTCTTATTTAAATTGTTTGGTTAGATAATGAACCATGTCTATGAATTAAATTGGATATATAGACAGAAGTGGATTGGAATACGATTGTGAAAGTTGGTTAATTGTGTAAAGGAGTGTTGGTCATTTGTCAAATGCTAATGTTTTAGTTATTTCTCATATTTGGTTTAGCATATCTCTACTGGGCTGTGGCTCACCCTATATGGGACATCATTTTCAGGTACAAGTGATATGCCGCGTCCAAAGATGTAGCTTGGGAGGCTTAGAAGCTGAAGGCTTATTTTTGTAGTTATCTTTTGTATTACATGTAATTCACGCCAAGAGCTTAATCTGTTAAGAGTTAGAACTCTATTTTATTGGAACCAAGTGTTGACTTGTAAAGTTTGTAAGCCCGTAGGGCATTTACTTTTGTTGTCAACATGTAACATTGTTTGTAAAGAATACTTTGATGGATGAATATATTTTATTTTCCTATGTCTATGGATATCATGAATGATTGATTTATGCATTTTTTTTTAGGGCGTTACAACTTGGTATCAGAGCGTACCGGATTTGAATACTTTAGGTACGTGAGAAGTGGTTAGTACCATAATGGGTTTGTCTCGCTTGTTAGAGACTTAAGTGTAATGGTATGTGCTTATGGGATAACATGTTTATGTGACTATATGGGTATGAAATTTAGTTTCTAGGATGTTGATTGGATCCTTGGGTTTTTGGGAGTCCTGTTGGAAAGGCACTTGATCACTGCCGTTTCTAACTGGAACTCTAGCAACGCCACGGGACTGTCACTATCCGGAAATGAAATTCGTAAGTGCTTATGTGATTATGTGCGTACGTGGAGTGAATTACAGTTGTCCATTGTATTAGGACGCGAGTGAAATAGCTTCGGCACATTTGTGAATGTGCTAATGTCTTTGTTACCTTTATTAGGATGTCATGACGAGGACGTGGTGGTAGGCTTGGTAGGCCTAAGAGGCAGGAGATGCCTATACCGGATGATATTCCGGCACAGGAGGAGGGTGTTGGTCAGGCCAACGTGGCCGAGCCAGTGGGTCAGCAGGCCATGGGTGCCTTAGCCCGCGAGATGGCAAGAGCTTTGAGGGAATCCATGGACATTCTCAGGGCTGAGAATCAAGTCCAAGCCCATGTAGTTGAGGCAGGGCCGTCTTTTCTGAGGAGGGAGTTTTTCCAGTCGAATCCGGACGAGTTTTTGGGTGATCCAAAAAAGCCACTGAAGGCTGATGAGTGGCTAGAGCAGATGACGAAGACGTTTGAGATGCTTGGCATCGAAGACGGCGGCTTGAGGGTGACGTTGGCGTCTTTCCAGTTGAAGGGGGATGCGGGTCAGTGGTGGAAGTTTGTTTGAGGGCGCATTGGAGGGACTTGGGAGGCTTTCGTTGATGCCTTTCAGGAGAAGTTTTTGCCTCCCACTGTTAAGGAAAAGTTGAAGGATCAGTTCTGTCAGCTCAAGTAGCTGAATACGCCAATGGCGGAGTTTGAGGCCACCTTTACCAGCTTATCTAGGTTCGCACCCGAGTTGGTGGCGACCGAAGAGCGTATGTGCTTGGAGTTTGAGAAGAAATTGAGGACCGGAGTCATGTTTTGAGTGGCCGGGTCCATGACCAAGGAGTATGGGCGCCTTGTGCAGGCTGCAGCCCATCTTGAGACCATTATGCATTCGGAGAAGGAGAGGATGGTGGGCTCTAGGAGGAGTCAGAATGGCCAAGGGGACAACAAGAGGCAGAGGGGTTCTAACCCTCAGCAGTCCTATGGAGTGCATTCGAGATCTACCTTTCCAGTACCGAGTTCGGGTTCTGGAAGAGGCGGTCAGGGAGACGTTACTTGTTACAAATGTGGTCAGCTAAGCCACAAGTCTCCAGCTTGCCCACAGAAGGGAGGAGGGTAGAGAGCAGCTTCTTCTTCGGCTCGTTTAAGCCAGAGTCAGGGCAGGGGTCAACCGCTAGCTTGTTATCAGTGTGGGCAAGCGGGGCACCTGAAGAGGTTTTGGCCGCAATTGAGTGGCACATCTGGTGCGTCTGGTTCGAGGCAGACACAGAGTCATCAGCCAGCTCAGTCAGTTCAGGCCTCGAGGGCCAATCAGGGAGCCTCTTCGGCTCAATTTGTGTAGCAGTCTTATGCTCCGAGAGGTGAGCAGGTAAATCAGAGACCTATAGGGCACGTGTATGCTGTTACAACACCAGATCTTGTACCGGCTTCGTCTATTGTGAGAGGTACCTTTTTGTTTTGCAACTCGGGTTCTAATGTGTTGATTGATATGGGTGCATCCCATTTTTTATATTTTCTGCTTTTGCTTCTGTTTTGGGATTGGAGTTGGCACAATTAGCTTCTCCTATTTGTGTTGTATCACCAATTGGGGGTGAGATGGTTTTGAAATAGGGGTGTCGGGGATGTGATATAGAGGTAGCTGATCGCCGGCTTCCATTTTCTTTTGTATTGATGGATATGTCGAGTTTTGATGTGATTTTGGGTATGGACTGGTTATCGTCATACCGGGCTGTTATTGATTGCTAACGCCAGAGGGTTTCTGTATGTACCTTGAGCGAGGATTGCTTTCATTTCTTGGGAGATCGGGTTGGTAGAGTCTTACCACCAGTGCATGATCCGCGAGGGCGGAGTGAGCTTAGTTGTCTTCTCGCTAGCTATATGAGTAGTGAGTGTGATGAGACCCGGACTGAGTTACCCAGAGTGGTTTGTGAGTACTCGGACGTCTTTCCCGAGGATCTTGTTAGTTTACCACCCTATAGAGAGATTGAGTTCTCTATTGATCTAGTGCCTGGCACGGCACCTATTTCCATGGCACCGTATCGTTTTGCCCCAGCCGAATTGAGTGAGTTGAAGATTCAACTCCAAGGGTTGTTAGATAAGGGCTTTATCCGCCCTAGTACTTCGCCTTGGGGAGCACCATCCCTCTTTGCTAAAAAGAAAGATGAGGCTTTGAGACTTTGCATTGATTATCGAAAGTTGAATCGGGCTACGGTTAAGAACAAGTACCGTATGCCTCGTATAGATGATCTGTTTGACCAATTGAAAGGATCCTATTGTTTCTCTAAGATAGACTTGAGATCGGGTTACAATCAATTGAGGGTCAAGGAGGAGGATATCCCAAAGACGACATTCTGTACACGATATGGCCATTACGAGTTTCTGGTGATGCCTTTTGGGCTCACCAATGCACCAACTATGTTTATGGACTTGATGAACCGGATCTTCCGGGAATTCTTAGATCGTTTTGTAGTCATTTTTGTGGACGACATTCTGATTTATTCACCTTCCGAAGAGGAGCACGAGGAACACTTGAGAGTGGTGCTTGAGTTGCTTAGAGCCTATAAGCTATATGCTAAGTTTGGGAAGTGTGAGTTATAGCTAAGAGAGGTTAAATTCTTAGGCCATGTGGTATCCGGGGAAGGGGTGTCGGTTGATTCATCCAAGATCGAGGCAGTGCAAGACTAGGCACAGCCTAAGAGTATTTTAGAGATCCGTAGTTTTTTGGGATTGGCCGGGTATTACCGTCGGTTTGTGAAAGACTTCTCCAGGCTAGCTTCGCCTTTGACTAGATTGACGCAGAAAGGGGTCAAGTTTGTATGAAGTGAGACTTGTGAAAAGTCGTTCCAAGAGCTTAAGGTTAGACTTACCACCACTCCAGTCTTGCTTATTCCGGAGAGAGGTTTGGGTTATGTAGTGTATTGTGATGCCTCACTAGGGTTTGGGTTGTGTATTGATGCAGGAGGGGAAAGTGGTAGCCTATGGCTTACTTCAGTTGAAGACACACGAGAGGAACTACCCTACTTATGACCTAGAGTTAGCAGCTGTGATTTTTTCCTTGAAGATTTGGAGGCACTATCTTTATGGTGAGAGATTCGAGGTGTTCTCAGATCATAAGAGTCTGAAGTATCTGTTTACACAGAAAGACTTGAATCTGAGGCAGAGGAGGTGGATGGAGTTCATTGAGGATTATGACTTCGAGTTATATTATCATCCGGGGAAGGCCAATGTTGTAGCTGATGCCCTAAGTAGAAAGTCCATTAGTGGTGTGACTTGTATTGTCATCCGGGAATGGGAGATGTTGGGTGCCCTTGGGGAATTCAACTTACTTCTAGGCGAGTCTGTGGAGTCTGCGGCCTTGTTTTCTGTGGTTGCACAGCCCACACTTATGAATCGAGTGTTAGAGGCACAGAGAGGTGACCTTGAGGTAGAATCCCTCCGGGAGAAGATCTCCAGCGGGAAGGTGGAGAAGGGTTTGACTGTGTATCCTGACTTGAGTGTGAGGTACCGAGACCGCTTGTTTGTGCCAGAGTTTTGCCGAGAGGAAATACTCCGAGAGTTTCACCATTCACGCCTTGCGGTGCATCCGGGAGGCACTAAGATGTATCATGATCTGAGTCGCCAGTTTTGGTGAAGAGGTATGAAGAGGGATGTGGCAGTTTTTGTATCTAAGTGTCTTACTTGTCAGCAAGTGAAGGCCGAGCATCAGAGGCCAGTGGGTTTGTTACAACCCTTGCCTATTGCTGAGTGGAAATGGGAGCACGTCATGATGGATTTTGTCGTGGGTCTTCCGAGGACTCAACGGGGTAGTGATGCCATTTGGGTGGTAGTGGACCGGTTGACTCAGTCGGCATACTTTATTCCGATACGCATGAAAGATTCGATAGATCATCTTGCCGACTTGTATATTCGGGACATAGTGAGGTTGCACAGGGTCCTAGTGTCGATCGTCTCAGACAGAGATCCGTGTTTTACTGCTAGGTTATGACAGAGTTTGCAGAGTGCCTTGGGTACTAAGTTGACCTTTAGTACGGCTTACCATCCTCAGATTGACAGGTAGTCCGAGCGTACTATTCAGATTCTAGAGGATATGCTTCGAGGCTGTGTCCTTGACTTTAGTGGGTCGTAGGAGAGGCACTTACCCTTAGTGGAGTTTGCCTACAACAACAGTTTCCAATCGGGTATTGGTATGGCATCGTTTGAGGCCTTGTATGGCCAACCGCGTAGATCTCCTGTATGTTGGGCTGAGGTGAGTGATGCACCTTTGTTGGGCTCAGAGTTGGTGCGAGAAACGACGAAGAAAGTTGAACTTATCCGTAAGAGGTTAGTTATAGCCCAGAGTCGCCAAAAGAGTTATGCTGACCGTCGGAGGAGGCCTTTGGCATTTGAGGTGGGTAATCACGTCTTTTTGAAAATATCACCTAGGCGGGGTTTGATGAGGTTTGGGAAGAGTGGGAAGTTGTCCCATCGATTTATTGGCCCTTTTGAGATCCTTGAATGGATTGGGGAGGTTGCATACCGTTTAGCTTTATCGCCGCAGTTGTCTGGAGTGCATGACGTGTTTCATGTTAGTATGCTTCGGAAGTACGAGCTGGATCCATCGCATGTATTGGATTGGACCGACTTAGAGGTAAATGAGGATGCTTCGTATGAGGAGAGACCGGTGAGGGTCTTGGATAGACGGGACCAAGTCTTACGAGGCAAGACAATACCCTTGGTAAAAGTTTTGTGGAAACATCATGGGGTTGAGGAAGCCACTTGGGAACATGAGTTGGATGTCCGTGAGAAATGTCCGGACTTGTTTGTTAATGTTTGAGCATATGTTGGAAAATTTTGTTTTGTAATCTAAGAACATTGTATATGTTTAGTTTGTAAAACATTGTATATGTTTTCAGAACATGAGAGTTATGAGAATGATGCAAGTTTAGTTTAACATTGTATATGTTGAATGTGTTTTAGAAATGCAAATATGTTATTAACATTGAATATGTTATGGAATTATGGGATATATGTGTTGAAGTTAATGAATTTCAAAGGAATGCATGTTGATAATGCGTAGTGAGCTATATTTTGTAATGATGTTCTCTTGAAAAGAGATGGAATGACCGATGAATGGGTCACGGTGGTGGATGTTGAATTATAATGTTGTTGAGAATCGAAAAATCACAATTTTGAAACTTATATCTAATTTTAGGGACGAAATTCTTTAAGGGGTGGAGGTTATAGCAATCCCGGTTTTCCCTCCATTGTTTATTTTATTCCGGACTCGGTTCCGTGGATGTTTGTTGTTGTCTATATCACATTTCCGTTCTTTAATTCTTTGTATTTGAGTTTTGGGATGTGTTGGGCAGGTTTGAAACAGGTTGGGTGTGTTTTCAAACAAATGGTTGCTGTCCAGATTTTGGTTTCTTCGCTCGAGCGAGGCTTTTGTCGCTCGAGCGAGCTTTGTGTTTTAGTTCCTTCACTCGAGCCAGGGTTCCTTCGCTCGAGCGAGCTTTGAGTGGTGTGTCTCTTCGCTCGAGCGAGCACTCTGGCGCTCAAGCGTGCGTCTGCGTCTCTTTTTGAGCTGAAGGTTGTGTTTCTTTGCTCGAGCGAGCCTTCATTCACTCGAGCAAGCGAGCTCTATGTTTTGTGCTTCTTCGCTCGAGTGAGGAGTCCTGCGCTTGAGCGTGCTTCTGGGTTGCAGATCTGAAGCTTCGCATTGTTCACTTGAGCGACGCTTCTTGCGCTCAAGTGAGGTTCTTTTGTGTCTGGTCGCTCAAGCGACCACTTCTTCGCTTGAGCGAGCCTCGACTATACCAATTCGCAGCAGCGACTTTTTTCTTCACTTTTTGATCTCTTTTTACCTCTAAACGCTAGATCTGACTCTCTCTCTCTCTCTCTCTATACACTCCTTATCTCTACACATACACGTGATCTAGGGGGTTTCTACCCTACTCCCTTTGTTAAAAAGCTAGAGTATTGTGTGGGCCATCTTTTGATCCGAAAAAGGTTGGATTTGGAGCACTTTGAGTTTCTTCCTTCTTCTCCTTTGAGCTCCAAAATTTAAAGTAGGGATAGTCTACTCCATTCTATGAGTTTTAACATAAATGTTGGGCATTTGTATGAATGTAGGGATTTTGGAAGTTTTGGGAAATTAGGGCTTGATTTTGAAATCATAAAAGAGGGGTTTCTTGGCTTTGGATTCTATTGTAAATGTGGGGTTTTAAAATGGGGTTATGGGTGTACAATTGATGAAATTGAGCCTTAGAATTGTTATTTTAGAAAGAAGGAAAAATGCCCTAATTGGGATTAAATGTACTACTTGTCAAAATAATGAAATTAATTATGGGAATACATAATTGTATTGGAAATGATGATATTGGGGGAAAATGTAATCAATTGGTATAGTTGGATTGAAAATCGCTTACCTATGGAAAATGTATTAATTTATCTATTTGATAAATTTAATTATCTGTTTAGAAATAACTGTTGTGGGCTATTGGTGGAGGATAGCCATGATTGTTGTAGAATTGCATGATGATTACGTAAATTAAAACTAATCAATTGGAGTATGTCATTGAATATGACGGGTGGATTAACACATTGTATATGTGCTTTAAATTGATCATTGTATATGATAAGTGTTTAAATACATTGCATATGTATCCATGTATGAGAGGAGATATGGGATGTACTCCACGGTTTGGGAGGAGATAGGGGATGTACTCCACCGTTTGGGAGGAGATAGGGGATGGACTCCATTGATAACTAAGTTGGCCGGAGTGTCCAGGGTGAAAGTCCCGAAACCTTATGTACATCTGAATGATGTTAATGATTGAAGTGTTGATTATATGAGTTGTAATCTCATTTTGAATTGTGGATAATGGAAGTGTTGATTATATGAGTTGTAGTCTCATTTTGAATTGTGAATACTGGAAATGTTAATAAGATGAGTTGTAGTCTCATTTAAATTGTTTGGTTAGATAATGAACCATGTCTATGAATTGAATTGGATAAATAGACGGAAGTGTATTGGAATACGGTTGTGAAAGTTGATTAATTGTGTAAAGGAGATATGCTAGTTTACATGTGTTGGTTATTTGTCAAATGCTAATGTTTTAGTTATTTCTTATATTTGGTTTAGCATATCTCTACTGGGCTGTGGCTCACTCTATATGGGACATCATTTTCAGGTACATGTGATATGCCGCCTCTAAGGATGTAGCTTGGGAGGTTTAGAAGCTGAAGGCTTATTTTTGCAGTTATCTTTTGTATTACATGTAGTTCAAGCCAAGGGCTTAATCTGTTAAGAGTTAGAACTCTCTTTTGTTGAAACCAAGTGTTAACTTGGAAAGTTTGTAAGTCCGTAGGCATTTACTTTTGTTGTCAACATGTAACACCGTTTGTAAAGAATACTCTGATGGATGAATATATTTTATTTTCCTATGTCTATGGATATCATGAATGATTGATTTATGGATTTTTTTTGAAGGCGTCACAATATCAGGGCTGAAAATAAATTTTCTTAAAAGTGTGCTCTGTGGAGTAGGAATTGAGGAAGCATATGCACAGGGCTTTGCATCCAAACTCAACTGTCAATACAAAAAATTACCATTGAAGTATTTAGGGCTTTCTCTTGGGGCTAACACTAAGTCACGCAAGTCCTGGCAACCTGTGGTGGACAAATTTAAATCAAAATTGGCCCTTTGGAAAATAAAGTTGCTCTCTTTTGTAGGTAAGGTAGCCTTGATTAAATCTGTCCTATCCAATTTACCATGTCATTATTTATCTGTGTTCAAATTACCTGAGGGTGTGGCGAAAATTCTTAATAGACTTCAAGTAGCCTTTTTGTGGGGGAGTTCTGAACAAAAAACAAAAGTGCACCTAGTTAAATGAAAGATGGTCACAATTAGTAAGAAGCAAGGTTGGTTAGGCATTGTAAATCTGAAGGAAATGAATAGCAGTCTCCTCTTGAAATGGTGGTGGAGATATGGAGTGGAGGAAAAGGCATTATAGAAGCAAGTTATTAATAGTAGGTATGGAGCAATAGGAGGGGGTTGGTTACCTAATCTTGAGCCTTCTTGGAGGGTGTCTATTATGTGGAATGGAATTCTCTCTGGTGTAGAGGTTAATGCAGATTTACATGCCTTTTTCCTATCCAATATTGAAATCATATTGGGTGATGGTAAGAGAGTGCATTTTTGGTTAGATAAATGGTTGAGGAATACTAAGCTTAAAGATGAATTCCCGAGGCTATTCAGTTTGTCTACCGAGAAGGAAGAGTCTCGGGATTTTTTGTGCGAAGAAAGGAAGTAGTAGGGGGCTGGAATCTATCCTTTAGAAGGCCTTTAAGGTTTTGGGAGGAGGCTGTGGTTAATAGGTTATATCTTCTGCTAGCAGAGACACCATCCCTAAGACCAACCCTCCTAGAGTCTATTAGGTGGCAGAGGTCTCTAACTGGGCAGTTCACAGTTGCTGCAGTAAGAGATTGGTTGCCTGCTCATCATGGACCAAAGCTGTTGATACCCACACTATTAAGGGGTAATGTGGCTCTTCCTAGAGCTCAATTTTTGGGTTGGTTGATCTGGAAGGGTAGAGTTAAACCCGTTGATTTTTTGCATAGAATTGAAGTACTTAGCAGTAGTGTAAGCAATGTTTGCCCCTTTTGCAAAATTGAACTTGAATCTTTAAACCATATTTTCTTGCTGTGCAGGGGCAATTGGGAGTCATGGAATGATTTGTTACTTTGGTGGGATATGAAATGGGTAACACCTGCTGCAGTTGTGGATTTGTTACATTGGTGGATGGGCTTTAAATGCAAAAAGATTATCATGAAACTCTGGAATTTAGTACCAATGGCTATGCTCTGGTCTATATGGAAAATAAGGAATGATTGCGTTTTTAATGGGTGTACACCTAATCTTCAGGATTTTAGTGGTATTGTCAAGTGGAGGGTGGCCTTATGGGCCAAATCCAACCTTTCAGGTTTCTCTTACTCAAGGCATGATATTGTGCACAACCTAAGGCAGATATTATTTTGTTGTTAAGTGTGCTAGCCTTTGTAACGGTGTGCTGATTGTTCTGATCTTTCTGCTTGGTCTGCTTCTGTGCTGCTGGTTGTGTCTGCTTGCTTTGCTTTGTACTGCTTGTTCTCCTCTGGTGTTTATAATTTTGTTAGCTTGGTTCTGTTGATTACAGTTTGGTTCTGTACTTCTGTAGTTTTGTTGTGAACTGTTTTGTCTTGTGATTGTTGTTTTGGTGTTTTGTTGGTTGCAGCTTTTATGTGTTGGAGTCTGTTGGCTATTGGGTTGTTGGTTTGGGTAACATTGTCCTAGTGAGGGTCTGCTGGTCTTGCTGGTTAGGCAACTCTTGTTTTAGTCCTGGTTGTGCTGTTGTGCTATGTAGTTGCTTGTGTGTATCTATTGGTTTGGTTGTGCTGTTGTGCTGGTTTAGTCCTGATTGCACTGCTGTGCTTTTGTGTATCTGTTGGTTCCTCACCAACTGGTACCTGGTTTGGTGCTTTGCATCATTCCCGCTCCCCCTCCCTCTTTCTTTCCCCTTTATTGATGTCTTTTTCCTTTCTTGTAAGGTTTTCTTTCATCAAAAAAGTTTTTAGTTGATGAAAAAAAAAAAAAAAAAAAGATAATATTATAAAATAAAATAAAAAAAAACACTAAAACAAGGGACTTGGGCAAGAAAATAGAAAAATAAAGAGCAGCTGAAAACCATCCCTTAAGCTTGTTCATTCAATATTGGATTTTATGCATATTTTGTTGAACTTTGCCTCCTTGAATGACCTGTCACTATCCAGAATTCTATCATAGAAATGGAAGATTACCATTGCCATGGAGGGTCTGTAATAATTTTTCAAATTTGCAGAAAATTTAGTGTTGGTTGTTGGGGTAAGCTTGATGGAAGTCTTGCGATGGCGCAAAAATATATTCGAAGAGCTCTTCACCAAAGTTTGGCACAGAAGGCTGGGGTTTTCGTTGCATATCGTGGTAGGATAAGAAGAACGATATGAGACCAATCAGTGCCATTGCCAGTGAACTTTGGACTAAACTTGATGAAAAATACTTGATTTGGAGGATGGTAGCAGTGGCGGTGGGGGTGGCAGTGGCGGTGGCGGTGGCGGTGGTGGTGGGAGGGTGTGGCTGGGCTTTCATGGGAGGAGGGAGATGGTGCAAGGATGGTATGGAATGAGGGAGGAGATGGAAGAACAAGAATAAGAATTCTTGGGAAGAAGTTATTAAAAGAGTAATTGAGTGGTAGTTATAAGGGTATTTTGGGGTGGCGGCGAAGCGGCGGTTTCGAATGTAGGATTGGAGGATGGTGGTGAATGATGGGTTGTTTGGAGCATAGATTATGGTGGAGATTTGGTTTTGTGGGATTGAGTGGTTTGAGAGACATTGAACAAAAGTGTCAAGGTCTGAGGCTGCCATTGATAGAGGAAGTAGAAGAAGCAGAAGAAGAAGAAGAAGAAGAAGAAGAAGAAGAAGAAGAAAAGGTGATGGTGAAGTTTCCTCCATTGTTTGCTTTTTTGTTTTGTTCTGGGTATGGGAAAGATTTGAGAGTACTATTGTTGGTTATGTGCAAACCATGTATATAAAGATTTTATGGTTTCGTGTGGGGTTTACTTTTCGAGTAATTATTCAATACTCTAGCAGTAATGATTTTATTTCATTAATAAATTGATATTTAACATTTTATCTTTTAAAAGTCTAATATAAAAGTGATGAGTTCTACCATTTAAATCATTTATGCTGTGTTTCGTTAAAAAATTTAGGAAATGATTTGAAAGGGAAAATAAAAAAAAAGTGAAATATGAATAATACTAGCGTATGCCCATGCCTAAAGGCACGGTACAATTAATTATGAGATTAAAATATAAATCAAAATTAGAGAGAAATGTATTCAAATTTTTTGTTTTTTGTTTTTTTTGTTTTCTTTTCAAAGAGTAGGTAATGAATTCACAAGAAGGAGAAAAATTCCTAAATGAAGACATGAAACTGAAATGAAACACCAATTTATTAGTAACTCAAATAAATTTCAGGAACCCCCAAAATTAGGAACCTCCATGACTCCCAAAATGATGTAAACCAATCATATATTTTTATTTTTTTTCTTTTCTTCCTGGACCAATCATAGGTGAGTGAGAGTTATAAAGTTGTATTTTTTTAAGAATATGTAGCATTTTTTATATTTTTAATAAAAAAAATCTTCCCAAGATAAATTGCACTTCCCAAATTGCAATCTCTCAATTTTCTCACCCACTCTCTCTCCTCTTCTCTATTACCTCAATCTCTCTCCCCCAAAGACTGTAATGAGTTAACGTTGTGCACTAAAATGCTATGAACAACTGATAAAAATAAAATAAAATTCAAGTAACTCTAACTATTCATTTGGTTTGCTCAGATGAACACACCATGAAATTAGATCAAGGGACTGGAACAATAAAGCAAGGACCACAACAACATCCATCCAGCAATATAGCTGAAGAGAGTAAATATCCACTGTCGAAAAAAAAAAAAAAAACAATACGACTATGTAAAAATAAAAAATAAAAAAAAAATTTAAAAGTTGAGAGTACCTTTACAAAATCCACCCCTCCTTTAGTCCCACGGCTCTGTGAGCTTTGGATCTGATGAATAAATGGAGAAGATGACCATGGAACTTTTAGGGTATTCTTTGCACTGTTTCCACCATTGTTGTGGGTCAAGAAATTTATCAAAAAAGGGAAAAATAGAACTTGAAAGATAAAATACATATTCTCACACAGATAAATAAACACAAACCTAGAGATTACAAACTTTTTGCCAAGTTTTTGAATTAATTTTTATGAACACAAACACAAATGCAACAGAAATGACAAAATTGGAGCTGATATGCACAAATAAAACTGGTAATTTTATCACACTTCAAACAACTCAAACCCAGATTAATAAAGCTTAACACATAAATTGCAAGATAAATTCCACCAACAGAAATGATGATCAAGACCTCAATTCCACCAACAAACTTGAAGATATATCACTCTTGGGCCAAACAAAAATTTGGCTATCGTTAGAATTAGAATATAACCCGTGCCTTAAGATATATCACACTTGGGCCAAACAAAAAAAAAAAATTGAATAGGAGAAACAAAAAAAAAAAAAAAAAGTGAAAAAATACCAAATAGAAATATACCAAACCGATAAAACTACATAATCATTCTGTTCTGGAGAGGTTGTTTTCGAATTGGGTAAGAGAGAGAGTAGTAGAATCTCAGATAAGCTCATCATTTAATTTTTTATTTTTTAGAGAAACAAAAAAAGAGATTAGTTTTTGGATATAGAAATGGTAGAGACTAAGAAATTGACTACAGAAAATATAACACACACATCTATTTTGATCGCCAAATAATCACAAAAGATTAGACAAAAGAAACACAAATGTAGATATTAGATGAATAAATGATACAAATGATAGAGAATCACAAACCCATATCGGTTTCTTGAACATATAGAAAAACACAAATGATACAAATGATAGAGAATCATCTAGAATACCTACAAAACTCCATAGCAAATATTACCACCAAATGATACAAATGTAGATATTAGATGAATAAATAAAAGAGAGAACCAGAGTGTTAACCATAGTAGACTTGTGGGTGTTTCCAAGTTAGCCATTTTAAAACATTTGCTCAATTCAACCAAATTCTAACTCAAATTGGACCAATAGATATTGGCTAAACCAAATGGGTTATGTATAAACTGTACAACAACATGATTCCAATGTTTTGATTTACGGTTTAGAAAAACAAAAATCAAAGTGAGGGCCAAACTGCAGGTGACTTTTGCAACTTGGCAACATAAAAAGAGTCCCAAAAGAACCACTTAAAAAATGCCCCAGTAAAAACATCACACCTAGATCCTCTCCCTAAAATCACACCAAACCCAGATCATAAAACTAAAATTCTTGGGTTCAATACTTACTGCTAAATAATCACAAAAGATTAGACAAAAGGACATAGGCTTATTGAAAGAGATACAATTCCATTTAATCCAATAACAATAAAAAAATGATACAATTTCTCTACAAAATAAAACTAAAAATCAAAATTACAGAAAGAGGATATCATAAACTAAAATGGCATCAAGTTGAACCAAACTTGTGTGTTTCAGAACAATGTAAATACCTAAAAATAACCCAAGTCAATTAAGAAAAATACCTAAAAATTGAACAAATCGACAAATAGTCCAACAACCCAATTCAATTAAGATCATCAACACTCTAATAGTTAGTTGCCTTGATGAGTCCAAATCTTTTCATTATCAAAAAGCTACCCATAAGACTCAAAGTAAACACAATCCCCACTTTCAGAGCAACTAAACATAGTAAACAATTATTAGCCAAAAGAAACCTAAATTTCACTTTCTTTACTATTTCCCACACTTTCTCACCAACCAAACAGGACAGAATTTTTTTGGTACAAACTACTGATTTATGGGCTGATAAAAATCTAATGCCATTTGTGGAATACTTGATAGTTAGTTGCCTTAAAATCTGATTTATGATGGACTAACCCAACACATTGAAAAAAAAACTAACCCAACACATTGAAAAAACAATGGAAAGTTTGAAAAATCTAAATCTAAATCTAAAATCTAAAATCTAAAATCTGATGAAGTTTAAGTATTCATGGGATGAAAGTATTCATGGCAGAATCTTTTATTCAATTTGGTCTGATTTTGATAACAAAAATACAACAATAATTTCATGGCTTTTCATAGATATCCATAGAAAGCAAAATAAGAGAGAGACACAGAGAGAGCATACCATTTCTGCTCACAAATTCATATGTTTATAGATTCATATATCTATAAACATTTCTAGGAGAGATAGAGGGAGTAAACTCACGGGGATGTGCCAGAAAGTACCCAAGCCGGAAAACTTGTTCCCGGGGATGATGTCTCAAGCGAAACGACTTCGAATTTCTGCAGATTTCTGCAAATAAAACCCATCAAATCCATTTCAAATCTTAGAAATCTCAACCCATCAAACTTTTTTGGTACAAACTACTGATTTATGGGTTGATAAAAATATGATGAAACTACTGATTTATGGGCCAATTTATGGTGGAATACTCGACATATTTATGGGATGAAAGTTTAAAAATCTGATGAAATTTTAAATATTTGAACTGATAAAGAAACCTAAAACTAACCCAACACATTGAAAAAACAATGGAAAGTTTGAAAAATCTAAAATCCAAATCTAAAATCTGATGGAAGTTTAAGTATTCATGGGATGAAAGTATTCATAGCAGAATCTTTTGTTCAATTTGGTCTGATTTTGATAACAAAAATACAACAATAATTTCATGGCTTTTCATAGATATCCATAGAAAGCAAAATAAGAGAGAGACACAGAGAGAGCATACCATTTCTGCTCACAAATTCACATGTTTATATATTCATATATCTATAAACATTTCTAGAAGAGATAGAGAGAGTAAACTCACGGGAATGTGCTAGAAAGCGCCGAAGCCGGAAAACTTGTTCCCGGGGTGATGTCTCAAGCGAAATGACTTCGAATTTTTGCGGATTTCTGCGAATAAAACCCATCAAATCCATTTCAAATTTCAGAAATCAAAACCCATCAAACCCCAACAAATTAAAATAGTTTACACCAAAATCATTAACTTTAAAGCAAAACCTGGAGAGTATCTGTGTATTTTTTCCTAATGTAAGAGTTTAGGTTATTCCTACACTCTTCTAACTCATTGAGGGTATTGTTCAATGGAAACCCAAAAAAAAGGAATGTGAGACATGTATTTCATAGAAAAAGAAAAGTTGCATTATTAATTGGAACATGATTAAACACGTTATAATGGATAAGAATTTTTTAAGATTGTAAACCGACACATAATTAAATTTCAAAAAGCAATTCAAGTTTACCTTGTGTTAAATATTTATTTCGGATGAATATTTTGCTTTGAGTTCCCATCAAGAAAACAAACCAGTTGGAAACATTGTTAATTATAAAGGTTAAAAATACAAAATAAATATAAATGATAAAAATAAAAATAAAAAAACAATATAATATTTTGATTCAGATCCAAAAATATACATGATCCCCTAACCAGAAAATTCAAATCATATTAAATAAAACCTCTAATGAAGCTCAATAATTAAATCATGAATTTACCTTTATAACTATAACTCATGCCTCAATCTGGAAGAGTTCATACTGGTAAATAAAAAAATCACAAACTTCAATCAATGTGAATTTTTCCAAAGAAAATGAGCATCAAAACTAACATCCTAAAAAGCAATATATTAAGGACATGGAAAGAATTTCAAAACAACAAATATGAAGGTCGAAAGAGCTTAACAATTCAATAAATCCTAGTTCTGCTACATCAATGAAAAGAGTGTCTCGACTCCATACGATATAATATTAACACCTAAGCTCAATCCCGTTCAGTCAGTCAATTTTATTTATTTTATTTACTTTTACAAAAAAATAAAACAAAGAAGACCATGAATTACTCTACTCAAGAAAATAACATAACATCCACACAAAGATAAAGAATTACATGTCTAGAATCAAACCATGACAAAATTGGACTTTCAGCATGTTTAACTAATAGAGATAAAAACAGATTAGCATATTTTATAGACCAAAGAGGAATAGTTGTATAACCTAATCAGCATAATCCACAATCTAAAGTAAATATTTGAAATCCAATACACAACTGAAGGAAAAAAGAAAAAGAAGAAAAATAAATCTCCCTTAAATTAGCAAAAACTTTAGTCTTCCCTGGGGATTGGTTAGTGCCCTGTTGATTTCTTATAATTTATTTTTTCAAACTCTTGCTAGACCTTTAATTCCACAACACTCTTTAGATTCCATAAAAAAAATAAAAAATAAAAAAATAGGAGTATGATGCTTTATCGATCATGACTCACATCAACTTATAACTTCTGCGTATATCACTTGCACAAGATAATGAAATTTTACACTGTTTCTTGGCTACATAATACTACTATTGAGGGAAATTATCTCTGGCAATCTCAATTTGGAGTTCAGCCTCCATGTCATGTACTTCTCAAAGCAGTTTTTAGTTTTTTCTACATAGAAACAATTTACAAAGTATATGGAGCTCAACTGTTCATAAACTTCAGGGTGTGAAAAATTAGGGGCTTTCTGCTATATGAGAACAATAGTTAGATTAAGTAAAATCATGCGAATGCAGATAAAAATCTTGATCAACCTGAATCATGTATATAAATAAATGTGTTTACCCTTCGCAATGTTGCATGAGGCTAAGATGGTAGCGATGGTGGTGAGATGGGGAATGGGGTTGCTACAGTTGTTGCGATCAAGATGTCGACAAAGGGTCGCTAAGGAGGGAGGAGCAAAGATGGTTGTGAGGAGTGTGGGTGTCTGCGAAAAGGAAGAGGCAAATCTGCTATTGTGGTCATGGTGGAGAAATTTGTGTACATCAGACAAACTAGACAAAGAACTGATTGAAGACAGAGAAAGGGAAAATTGGAAACCACAACCAGAAAATTGGAAACCAGTTCATATATATTGTAACGCCCTCAAAATAATTCCATAAATCATACATTATTGACATGCTTAGACATAAGAGAATGAAGCATAATTACATATCATCAGAGTATTCATTACAAAATGTATTACATGTTGACGACAAAAGTAATGCCCTACGGGCTTACAACTTTCCAAGTCAACACTTGGTTACAAAAAGAGAGTACTAACTCTACACAAAATAAGCCCTTGGCTTGATATACATATAATACAACAAAAACAACAAAAGAGTCCAACAGCCTCAGGCCTTCCAAGCTACGTCCTTGGAGGTGGCATAATACTTGTACCTGAAAATGATGTCCCATATAGGGTGAGCCAACGCCCAGTAGAGATATGCTAAACATAATATGAGCAGTAACTAACACATTAGTATTTGATAAATGTTTAACTCACATAAATCAATTCATAACCCATTTCAATTACATGATAAATGTGTCCATGTTTCATTCCATTTTCCGTTTCTTAACCAATTTCTCAATTCATAATTATGGCTCAGAACCTAGCCAAACAATTTAAATGAGATTACATCTCATATCAACAGTACTTCCATTTCAATTGAGATAACAACTCAAATTAAACACTTCATACTTCACAATAGATACACATAATTGCTGTATCAATCTCAAATAAAACACCTCCGTACTTCATATATGATACACAGATTTGCTGTATCAATACTTCAATAGATACACATAATTGCTGTATCGATGGAGTCCATCCCCTATCTCCTCCCAAACAATATCCGGTTTAGGAGTCCATCCCCTATCTTCCCCTAAACCGTGGAGTACATCCCTTATCTCCTCCCACACAATACAATGTATATAAACACATATCATATACATAATCAATCAATACATAAGTTTGATGTATTATCCCAACCGTCATATTCGATGACATATTCAATTGATTAGTTTTAGTTTGCCTAATCATCATACATTGTTTACAACAATCAAGACTATCCTCCACCGATAGCCCAAAGCAGTTATTTCTAAACAGATAATAAATGCCTCAACAGATATATAATTTCAACATTTTCAAAGTGAGCGATTAATAAATCCAACTCCACTATTCTATCTCATAATGAGCCAATTTCATTATTTCCAACTCAATTTCACATTTCCATAACAATTGTCATTAATTACACTAATGACCCAAATATACCCAAACATGGCATTTTCTCCCTTTTTCTCAATATTGACCCAAAGGTCCAAATATTATCAACAACATCAATAATCTCCTTTTTAGACCCAAAACACATATGTTTGAATCAAAAGAGCAAAACCCCTCTTCCCAATATAACACATTACAAACCCTAACTTTCCAAATCAAACCATTTATACAAAAAGCTCAACATTTAGGTTAAAGCTCATAAAAATGAGTAGGAATCCCTACCTCAAGAGATGAGACCCAATGGAGAAGATGAAGAATTTCGAGATGCTCCAAAACCCAAGATTTTCGGATCAAAAGATAGCCCACACCAAGATCAACACTTTTTACAAAGGCCCAAAGGTGGGAGATCACTAGGGCTAGATGATTTCTTAGAGAGAATGTAAGGTTTTAGAGAGAGGAGCTCTCCAATGGAGGTTTTGAAAAAGTAGGAGAGAGAAAGAAAATCAAAAAGTGATCCAAAAAGGTGAAACTCGGACTGATATAAAAGTCTCTCCGCTCGAGCGTGGAAACCCCCGCTCGAGCGTCAGACACAGACTCACGCTCAAGCGTCAAAACGCCCGCTTGAGCGTCGGATGCACACTCACAGAAGTTTTGCAAGCGATGGTCCCCGCTCGAGCATCAAACTCCCCGTTCGAGCGGAGGAACAAAATCAAAGGGTCACGCTCGAGCGTCAAATCTCTCGCTCGAGCGAACGAAGACCTGCAGAGATAAATACTAGACGATGGAAATTTACGCTCGAGCGTCAAAACTCCCGCTCGAGCGAAGAAGCAACAACAAAGGGCCCGCTCGAGCGTCAAAAGCCCCGCTCGAGCGTGAAGGCTAAATTCTGGGCATCAACTTTTGGTTCCAAAGCACAACCAACCTATTTCAAACCTGCCTAACACGACCCAAGACTCAAATACAAAGAGTAAGGGAAGGAAATGAGAATGCGACAACCACAACCACGGAACCAAGTCCGGAATACAATATACAAAGGAAAGGAAAACCGGGATCGCTATAACCTTCCCCCCTTAAAGAATTTCGTCCCCGAAATTAAGTACAAGTTTTCAAAAACAATTTTTTCAATTCTCAACAATATTACAATTCATTACCCAACAACTTGACCCATTACTGGTCATTCCATCTCTATTCAAGAGGCATTTCACAATATCTACTCAATATGCATTATTAGCATGCTTTCCCTTGAAATTTACCAATTTCAATACATTTTTCACAATTCCATATCATATTCAATGTTCATGATATATTTCCATTTCTAGAATACATTCAACATATGCAATGTTACATTAAACCTCCTTTTCAAGGCAAGTTTCAAAATACTTCCATAAATCAAAACATATACAATGTTTTACAACTCAAGACATATTTAATGCTCTTAAAGTTCATCAATATTACAAAATCCCAATACATGGTTAAACATTTACAAACAAGTCCGGATATTTCTCACGGACATCCACCTCACGTTCCCAAGTGGCTTCCTCCACTCCGTGATGTTTCCACAAAACCTTTACTAAGGGGATGGTCTTGCCTCGCAAGACTTGATCCCGCCTATCCAAGACCCGAACCGGTCTCTTCTCATACGAGATATCCTCGTCAACCTCCAAATCGGTCTAATCCAGCACATGGGACGGATCCGACTCATACTTCCGAAGCATACTAACATGAAACACGTCATGCACTCCGGACAACTACGGCGATAAAGCTAAACGGTACGCAACCTCCCCAATCCTCTCAAGGATCTCAAAGGGACCAATAAACCGAGGGAACAACTTCCCACTCTTCCCAAACCTCATCAAACCTCGCCTAGGTGATATTTTCAGAAAAACATGATCACCCGTCTCAAATGCCAAAGGCCTCCTCCTACGGTCGGCATAACTCTTTTGGCGACTCTGGGCTGTAACAAGCCTCCTACGGATAAGCTCAACTTTCTCCGTCGTTTCCCTCACCAACTCCGGGCCTAACAAAGGTGCATCACCCACCTCGGCCCAACAAACTGGAGACCTACACGGTCGGCCATACAAGGCCTCAAACGGTGCCATACCGATACTCGACTGAAAACTGTTGTTGTAGGCAAACTCCACCAAGGGCAAGTGCCTCTCCCATGACCCACTAAAGTCAAGAACACAACCTCGAAGCATGTCCTCAAGGATCTGAATAGTACGCTCGGACTGCCCGTCAGTCTGAGGATGATAAGCCGTGCTAAAGGTCAATCTAGTACCCAAGGCACTCTGCAAACTCTGCCACAACATAGCAATAAAACGAGGATCTCTATCTGAGATGATCGACACTGGGACCCTGTGCAACCTCACTATGTCCTGAATATACAAGTCAGCAAGATGATCTACCGAATCTCTCATGCGCATAGGGATGAAGTGCGCCGACTTAGTCAACCAGTCTACAACCACCCAAATAGCATCACTACCCCGCTGAGTCCTCAGAAGACCTACAACGAAGTCCATAATGACGTGCTCCCATTTCCACTCGGCAATAGGCAAGGGTTGCAATAAACCCGCTGGCCTCTGATGCTCGGCCTTCACCTGCTGACAAGTAAGGCATTTCGATACGAAAACTGCCACATCTCTCTTCATACCCCGCCACCAAAACTGGCGACCCAAATCACGATACATCTTGGTGCCTCCCGGATGCACCGCAAGGCGTGAATGGTGAAACTCTCGGAGTACCTTCTCTCGGCAAGACTCCGGCACAAACAAACGGTCTCGGTATCTCACACTCAGGTCGGGATACACAGACAAACCCTTCTCAGCCTTCCCACTGGAGATCTTCTCTCGAAGAGATTCTACCTCAAGGTCACCTCTCTGTGCCTCTAACACTCGAGTCACAAGTGTAGGCTGCACAACAACAGAAAACAAGGCCGCAGCCTCCACGGATTTGCCCAGAAGCAAATCAAACTCGCCAAGTGCACCCAACATCTCCCACTCCCGGATGGCTATACAAGCTACATCACTAATGGATTTCCTACTAAGGGCATCGACCACAACATTGGCCTTTCCCGGGTGATAGTGCAACTCGAAGTCATAATCCTCTATGAACTCCATCCATCTTCTCTGCCTCAAATTCAAGTCTCTCTGTGTAAACAGGTACTTCAAACTCTTATGATCCGAGAATACCTCGAATCTCTCACCATAAAGGTAGTATCTCCAAATCTTCAAGGCAAAGATCACTGCTGCTAATTCTAGGTTATGTGCAGGGTAATTCCTCTCGTGTATTTTCAACTAACGTGAGCCATAGGCTACCACTTTCCCCTTTTACATCAACACACAACCCAAACCCTCTCGTGAGGCATCACAATAAACTGCATAACCCAAACCTCTCTCCGGAATAATCAACACAGGAGCAGTGGTCAATCTAACTTTCAACTCTTGGAATGACTTTTCACAAGTCTCACTCCATACAAATTTGACCCCTTTCCACGTCAATCTAGTCAATGATGAAGCTAGCCTGGAGAAATCTTTCACAAACCGGTGGTAATACCCAGCTAATCCCAGAAAACTGCAGATCTCAAAAACACTCTTAGGCCGTGCCCAATCTTGCACTGCCTCTACCTTGGATGTATCAACAGACACCCATTCCCCGGAAACCACATGGCCTAAGAACTTAACCTCTCTTAGCCAGAACTCACATTTCCCGAACTTGGCATATAGCCTATGGGCTCTAAGCAACTTAAGCACCACTCTCATGTGTTCCTCGTGCTCCTCCTCAGAAGGTGAATAAATCAGAATGTCGTCCACGAAAACGACCACAAAGCGATCTAAGAATTCCTGGAATATCCGGTTCATCAAATCCATAAACACTGCCGGTGCATTGGTGAGCCCAAATGGCATCACCAGAAACTCGTAATGGCCATACCGCGTACGGAATGCCGTCTTCGGAATATCCTCCTCCCTGACCCTCAACTGGTGGTAACCCGATCTCAAGTCTATCTTAGAGAAACAACGAGAACCCTTCAACTGGTCAAACAAATCATCTATATGGGGCATAGGGTACTTATTCTTGACCGTTGCCCGATTCAACTTCCGGTAATCAACGCAAAGTCTCAAGGCACCATCTTTCTTTTTAGCAAAGAGGGCTAGTGCTCCCCACGGCGAAACACTAGGGTGAATAAAGCCTTTATCCAGCAAGTCCTGGAGTTGAATCTTCAACTCACTCAACTTGGCTAGGGCAAAATGATAAGGTGCCATAGAAATCGGCGCCGTGCCGGGCACTAAGTCAATAGAGAACTCTATCTCTTAATGAGGTGGCAAACTAATAAGATCCTCGAGAAAGACGTCCGAGTACTCGCAAACCACTCTCGGCAATACAGTCTGGGTCTCATCACACTCACCACTCATAAAAGCTAGCAAGCAGACCACTAAGTTCACTCCGCCCTCGCGGATCATACACCGGTGGCAATACACTACCAACCCGATCCCCCAAGAAATGGAAACAATCCCCGCTCAAGGTACATACTGTGATCCTCTGGCGGTAGCAATCAATAACAGCCTGACGATAACCAGTCCATACCTAAAATAACATCAAAACCCGACATAGCCATAACTACAAAAGAAAATGGAAGTCGGCGATCAGCTACCTCTATATCACACCCTCTACACCCTTGTTTCAAAATCAACTCACCCCTAACAGGTGATACAACACAAATAGGAGATGCTAACTGTGCCAACTCCAACCCCAAAATAGATGCAAATGTAGCAGATATAAAAAAATGGGATGCACCCGTATCAATCAACACACTGGCAACCGAGTTGCAAAACAAAAAGGTACCTCTCATAACAGATGGAGCCGGTACTAGATCCTGCGCGTTAACAGCATACACACGCCCTGTAGGCCCCTGATCTACCTGCTCACCTCTAGGAGCAAAAGACTGCTGCACAGACTGGGACGACGAAGTTCCCTGATTGGCCCTCGAGGCCTGAACTGACTGCGCTGGCTGAAAACTCTGCCTCTGCCCAGATGCACCAGTAGTGCCACTCAACTGCGGGCAAAACCTCTTCAGGTGCCCCGCCTGACCACACTGGTAACAAGAGAGCGGTTGGCCCCTGCCTTGACTTTGGCTCTGAGGTCGAGCCGAAGATGAAGCTGCTCTCTGACCTCCTCCCCTCTGCGGGCAAGCTAGAGACTTGTGGCCCAGCTGACCACACTTGTAACAAGTCACGTCTCCTTGATTGCCTCTCCCAGAACCCGAACTCGGTACTGGAAAGGTCGATCTAGCAAATGCACCCTGGGACTGCTGAGGGTTAGAACCCCTCTACCTTCTACCGTCTCCCTGACCATCCTGACTCCTCTTGGAGCCTCTCTGCCTCTCCTCCTCCTCCTCCTCCTACATCATAATCTCCATATGGGTCGCAGCATCCACAAGGCGCCCATAATCCCGGGTCATAGAACCCCCAACTCTCATCTTGAGCCCGTGCCTCAGCTTCTTCTCGAACTCAAGGCAACGACGTTCCTCAGACGCCACAAGCTCAGGTGCAAACCTAGATAGACTGGTAAATGCGGCCTCAAACTCGGCCACTGATAAACTCAGCTGCTTGAGCTGACAAAACTGGTCTCTTAGTTTCTCCCTGGCAGCTGGAGATAGAAACTTCTCCTAGAAAGCATCCACAAAAGCCTCCCACGTGCCAACAATACGACCCCTCATGTACTTCCACCACTGACCCGCATCCCCTTTTAGCTAGAAAGATGCCAAGGTCACCTTCAAAACCCCGTCTTCGATGCCAAGCATCTCAAACGTCTTCATCATCTATTCGAGCCATTCATCAGCTTTTAGTGGCTCTTTCGGATTCCCCACAAACTCATCCAGATTAGACTGGAAAAACTCCCTCTTCAGAAAGGAAGGCCCTGCATCAACAACCTGGGCCTGAACTTGATTCTCAGCTGTGAGAATGCCCATGGATTCCCTCAAGGCTTCTGCTATCTCTCGGGCTAAGGCACCCAAGGCCTGCTGTCCCACTGGCTCGGCCACATTGGCCTGACCAACACCCTCCTGCTACGCCAGAATATCGTCTGGTAAAGGCATCTCCTGCCTACCACGCCTACCACGTCTACCTCCACATCCTCGTCCTCGTCCTGACATCCTAATAAAGGTAACGAAGAACATTAGCACATTCACAAATGTGCCGAAGTTATAACACTCGCGTCCTAATACACGGACAACTGTAATTCACTCCACGTAAGCACATAATCACATAAGCACTTACGAATTTCATTTCTGGATAATGATAGTCCCGAGGCGTTGCTAGAGTTCCGGTTAGAAACAGCATTGATCAAGTACTTTTCCAACAAGACTCACAGAAACCCAAGGATCCAATCAACATCCTAGAAATTAAATCCCATACCCATATAGTCATATAAGCATGTTATCAAATAAACACATACTGTGCCTGTTTGGCACAGCTTATAATCAGCTTATTCCAGCTTTCAGCTTAATTTAAGCTATTTTGATGTGTTTGGTTTAGCTTATAGCTTATAGCTTATAGCTTTTTGGAAGTCAGAAATCAGCTTATTCTTTGAGTGGGGCAGGAGATGCTTTAAGAATAAGCTGGAAATCAGCTTAAGCTGAAAGTTATAAGCTATAAGCTGTTTAGGCATAAGCTATAAGCAGTTTCCCACAGCTCTACCAAACAGGGCCACTATCATACATAAGTCTCTAACAAGCGAGACAAACCCATTGTGATACTAATCACTTCCCACGTACCCAAAGTATTCAAACCCGGTACGCTGTGATACCAAGTTGTAACGCCCTCAAAATAATTCCATAAATCATACATTCTTGACATGCTTAGACATAAGAGAATGAAGCATAATTACATATCATCAGAGTATTCATTACAAAATGTATTACATGTTGACGACAAAAGTAAATGCCCTACAGGCTTACAACTTTCCAAGTCAACACTTGGTTACAAAAAGAGAGTACTAACTCTACACAAAATAAGCCCTTGGCTTGATATACATGTAATAGAACAAAAACAACAAAAGAGTCCAACAGCCTCAGGCCTTCCAAGCTACGTCCTTGGAGGTGGCATAATACTTGTACCTAAAAATGATGTCCCATATAAGGTGAGCCAACGCCCAGTAGAGATATGCTAAACATAATATGAGCAGTAACTAACACATTAGCATTTGATAAATGTTTAACTCACATAAATCAATTCATAACCCATTTCAATTACATGACAAATGTGTCCATGTTTCATTCCATTTTTCGTTTCTTAACCAATTTCTCAATTCATAACTATGGCTCAGAACCTAGCCAAACAATTTAAATGAGATTACATCTCATATCAACAGTACTTCCATTTCAATTGAGATAACAACTCAAATTAAACACTTCATACTTCACAATAGATACACATAATTGCTATATCAATCTCAAATAAAACACCTCCGTATTTCATATATGATACACAGATTTGCTGTATCAATACTTCAATAGATACACATAATTGCTGTATCGATGGAGTCCATCCCCTATCTCCTCCCAAACAATACCCGGTTTAGGAGTCCATCCCCTATCTTCCCCTAAACCGTGGAGTACATCCCCTATCTCCTCCCACACAATACAATGTATATAAACACATATCATATACATAATTAATCATTACATAAATTTGATGTATTATCCCAACCGTCATATTCGATGACATATTCAATTGATTAGTTTTAGTTTGCCTAATCATCATGCATTGTCTACAACAATCAAGACTATCCTACACCGATAGCCCAAAGCAGTTATTTCTAAACAGATAATAAATGCCTCAACAGATATATAATTTCAACATTTTCAAAGTGAGCGATTAATAAATCCAACTCTACTATTCTATCTCATAATGAGCCAATTTCATTATTTCCAACTCAATTTCACATTTCCATAACAATTGTCATTAATTACACTAATGACCCAAATATACCCAAACATGGCATTTTCTCCCTTTTTCTCAATATTGACCCAAAGGTCCAAATATTATCAACAACATCAATAACCTCCTTTTTAGACCCAAAACACATATGTTTGAATCAAAAGAGCAAAACCCCTCTTCCCAATATAACACATTACAAACCCTAACTTTCCAAATCAAACCATATATACAAAAAGCTCAACATTTAGGTTAAAGCTCATAAAAATGAGTAGGAATCCATACCTCAAGAGATGAGACCCAATGGAGAAGATGAAGAATTTCGAGATGCTCCAAAACCCAAGATTTTCGGATCAAAAGATAGCCCACACCAAGATCAACACTTTTTACAAAGGCTCAAAGGTGGGAGATCACTAGGGCTAGATGATTTCTTAGAGAGAAGGTAAGGTTTTAGAGAGAGGAGCTCTCCAATGGAGGTTTTGAAAAAGTAAGAGAGAAAAAGAAAATCAAAAAGTGATCCAAAAAGGTGAAACTCGGACTGACATAAAAGTCTCTCCGCTTGAGCGTGGAAACCCCCGCTCGAGCGTCAAAATGCCCGCTCGAGCGTCGGATGCACACTCACAGAAGTTTTACAAGCGATGGTCCCCGCTCGAGCGTCAAACTCCCCGCTCGAGCGGAGGAACAAAATCAAAGGGTCACGCTCAAGCGTCAAATCTCCCGCTCGAGCGTACGAAGACCTGCAGAGAAAAATATTGGAAGATGGAAATTCACGCTCGAGCGTCAAAACTCCTGCTCGAGCGGAGAAGCAACAACAAAGGGCCCACTCGAGCGTCAAAAGCCCCGCTCGAGCGTGAAGGCCAAATTCTGGGCATCAACTTTTGGTTCCAAAGCACAACCAACCTATTTCAAACCTACCCAACACGACCCAAGACTCAAATACAAAGAGTAAGGGAAGGAAATGAGAATGAGACAACCACAATCACAGAATCAAGTCCGGAATACAATATACAAAGGAAAGGAAAACCGGGATCGCTATATATATAGACTGATTCAAAAATTGGCCCTAAAACTGAAGCCTCAAAGAACTGAAGAACTGAAGAAATAAAATACCTCTCATATTGGGAGGGTGGGAGCCGAGGGAGGGTGGACAGTCACAGAGCTTGATGTTGATCAATGGCGAGACCACTATTTTTGTTGCAGAGAAAGGGAAATTGGAAACCACAACCAGAATATAAAATATAATTGAATATAAAATTATTAAATTAAAATGGAATTTATTAAATTCATTGCTAAAAATTTGAGGTTAAAATATAATTGTTGGTTTCGACTTTTAAATGAATTTTGTAAAATTATTGGGCCATTAATGCACCCCAATAAAATTAAAGTAAAAATTGGCAAACATAATTTATTGTAAAAATATGTCTCATGGGCTTTGTTACCGAGGTGGATAACAAAGTTCTGTTTAAAAAAAACTCATTTTTTCAAGCTTTAAACAAATAACATCACCCCTATTATCTCTCTTTCTTTCTCACTTGCCTTGTGAAAAGATTACATTTTAATAGTAAAACATAAACTACTTTGATTACTATTTTTTTTTTAACAGAACTCAATTCAAATTTTGAGTTTAAATTTGACCACCAAAAAAAAAAAAACATTTCCAAAAAACAATTTCACATGCCCTTTGCCTCCAAATCCTTCCCTACTTTCTTTTTACCTTTCCTATACTAACTACAAAAACACATAAATCTAGGGCATGCTCTTCACTTTAAGAAGACCCATAAAACCCATAAAAAAGAGGGACCAATTTCACACTTAAAAAGCCATCAACCCATACACTTTCTTTAGGAAGTCCCCTTCTCAAGACACTCATCCATCTACCCCAACTCACTTTATATAGAATAGAATGAATTTATATATAAATACTGGTTAAGATATAGAATACTGATAAATTAAATGTGACAATACATTTTTTTTTTTTTTTGATTTTTTGTTTTTAGCTCACCAACATATTCAAAATTACATCCCAACTAATCTTGAGATGTATGTATTTTGCATATACCAAGTAATTTCCGTCATTTTCATAAAATCTTAAAAAAACTAACAACCATATATTGTAGTCAAATATTTTTTCCAAATCATTTTTTTAAGCTCTCTAATTTCTAAAAAAAATAAATCATAAAAATTGTAACAATATATTCAATAGAAATCAAAACCTAAATATTCAATAGAAGTAACCAAACACCAAATATATTCAAAAAAACATACATACAGATGTATGTATGTTTCTACAATTTAAGTAGTATTCAAAAGCATACCCACCTTCCCCTCTCTCTCTCTCTCTCTCTCTCTCTCTCTCTCTCTCCATTTTCTTTTCTCCTTTTCTTAGGTTCTTAGAAATCCTATGATGATCAACCTTTCTCTATGGTGTTTGGTTACTTATATAGACTTCAAAAAGCTGTAAACAATATATCAAAACCCAAATATATTGTAGGTTATTAATAGCAACAAAGATACGATTTAACCCAAAAAAAAAAAAAAAACATTTCCAAAAAACAATTTCACATGCCCTTTGCTTCCAAATCCTTCTCTACTTTCTTTTTACCTTTCCTATACTAACTACAAAAACACATAAATCTAGGGCATGCTCTTCACTTTAAGAAGACCCATAAAACTCATAAAAAAGAAGGACCAATTTCACACTTAAAAAGCCATCAACCCATATACTTTCTTTAGGAAGTCCCCTTCTCAAGACACTCCTCCACTTACCCCCACTCACTTTATATAGAATAGAATGAATTTATATATAAATACTGGTTAAGATATAGAATACTGATAAATTAAATGTGACAATACAATTTTTTTTGTTTTTAGCTCACCAACATATTCAAAATTACATCCCAACTAATCTTGAGATGTATGTATTTCGCATATACCAAGTAATTTCCGTCATTTTCATAAAATCTTAAAAAAAACTAACAACCATATATTGTAGTCAAATATTTTTTCCAAATCATTTTTTTTTAAGCTCTCTAATTTCTAAAAACAAAAAATCATAAAAATTGTAACAATATATTCAATAGAAATCAAAACCTAAATATTCAATAGAAGTAACCAAACACCAAATATATTAAAAAAAAAAAACATACATACAGATGTATATATGTTTCTACAATTTAAGTAGTATTCAAAAGGCATACCCACCTTCCCCTCTCTCTCTATTTTCTTTTCTTCTTCTTTTCTTAGGTTCTTAGAAATCCTATGATGATCAACCTTTCTCTATGGTGTTTGTATAGCGATCCCGGTTTTCCCTACAGTGTTTATTGTATTCCGGACTCGGTTTCGTGGATGTGTGTTGTGTCTTTATCGTATCTCCATCCTTTAATTCTTTATATTTGAGTTTGGGATGTGTTAGGCAGATTTGAAACAAGTTGGTTGTGTTTAGAAACCAAGAGTTAATGCCTAGATTTTGGCCTTCACGCTCGAGCGGGGCTTTTGACACTCGAGCAGGCCCTTTGCTTTTGTTCCTCCGCTCGAGCGGGGAGTTTGACGCTCGAGCGGGATTATTCAACCCTCAGTACTTTTCCCTGCAGGTCATCGGACGCTTGAGCGTCCACTTTCACGCTCGAGCGGGGACCTTCGTCTACAGAACTTCTGGAAGTGTGCATTCGACGCTCGAGCGTCGCTTTTCACGCTCGAGCGGGAGTCTGTGTCTAACGCTCGAGCGGGGCGTTCCATGCTCGAGCGGGCTGTGTAGTATATCAGTCCGTGGGAAGCCTTTTTTAATCACTTTTTCGACTCTCTCTCTCTCTCTCTAGCTTTTCAAAACCCAAACTTGAGAGCTTTTCACTCTAGACTACACCTTCTCTCTACGAAATCATCTAGTTTTGGTGATCTTCTACCCTAGTCCCTTTGTAAAAAGTGTGGAGCTTGGCGTGGCCTTCGTTTTGATCCAAAAAATTTGGTGTTTGGAGCATCTTGAGTTTTCTTCTTCTTCTCCTTTGAGCTCCGAAATTTGAGGTAGGGATTACTACTCATATTTATGGTCTTTGACATAAACATGTAGTCATTTTGATTTAATGTTGAAGTTTGGAAATTTTGGGTGTTAGGGTTTCAAAATATATAAAGAAGGGTTTTGTTCTTTTGACCCATACATGTGTATTTTGGGTCTTAAAATGAGGTTATTGATGTTTAGTGTTGATATTTGGACCTTTGGGTCAATGTTGAGAAAAGGGGGAGAAAAGCCCTAATTTATTATGATGAATTAATTTGTATAATTAATTTGGGAAAGTTATGGAAATATGAAATTGAGTTGGAAATAATGAAATTGGGAAATTATGAGATTTAATGGTGGAGTTGGATTGATTAATCACTCACCTTTGAAATTGTAGATAATTTATCTGTTTGATAATTTATTATCTGTTTAGAAATAATTGTTTTGGGTTATCGGTGGAGGATAGTCTTGATTGTTGTAGACACTGCATGATGATTAGGTGAATTAAAACTAATCAATTGAGTATGTCATTGAATATGACGGATGGAATAACACATTGAATATGTGCTTTGCTTGATCATTATATATGATAAGTATTTAAATGTCACGCCCCACTTTTTATTACTCGAAGTCATTACCAAATTTAATAACTTAACTCAAGTTCAGAGATAACATGCGGAAATAAACTCTTTAGTCCAATGAGTAGAAATAAATAACAATTCTCTCATCCGAATGCAAATTAGATACAACATGAGCATACTGAATAAAATGCCCGAAGGCTTACATCATTAAAGAATCAGGAAGGAGGGTGTAACCCTTCTACATATATGGCATTCCGCCAACACAAAAGAGGCCCCGTGGCTAACAAGTAAGAAGATCCAAATCTTGTAGCACATCCTGCTTAACACCTGAAAAAGATTCAACAACGTGGGATGAACATATAGTCCAGTAGGGATCTCAACATGGCCCTCAACAATAACAACTTACAGATAGCTATGATCATGAATGCTCAATCTCATACTAGAATAGTAATGTGGCAGTTTATACAAAATATACATAAGTATGAACTTTTCTCGTAAACAGCCATTTCATTCAACGCTATAAGCGATTCATCTTTCTTTTCTTTTCATTACCCCTTGTTCCCAAACTTTCATAACAATAATAACTTCTTAGAAAAACAATTTCTCTAAGCCCATTACTTTTCTCCCATTTTCCATACTTACAACAGATGTGCCCTTTTCAAAACATATTTTCAAAGTACTCAATTTCCTTCACACTTTCCAAAATCTTGAAATGGCATTTTGGTTTCTTCCCAATACATTCATATCTATACATGCATGCCTTTAATAAAAAGGGAGATAACAGATCATCAACATATATATAATCAACAAATGAGGCAACTCGGCCCTCCAAAACTGTGACCTTTGTAATCCATGATATACTCAGATACACTGAGACAATAACAATAAAACTCTGCCCCACCGGCTATATGCACAGTAAACCAAGGATACAACTCTCACAACAGTATGCCATTTTACCAGGCGCTAGCTGGAAGGGTGTGGTACCTTAGATTCTCAGCGCAGTCAGTTCTCCAGGCGCTAGCTGGAAGGTAACGGTACCTCTGATTATAAGTGCGGTGTACAACACCAATAATCACGATACAACAGAACATAACCAACAAGTATAATACATACACATAAACTATTCAAGATACATAAGCAATGTGTTAAAGTATATGAACACATAGGTGTGTGGAGTACATCCCCTATCTCCTCCCACATACTGGAGTACATCACCTATCTCCTCCCTAACAATTATACATATATAATGTATCAAAGCACTTCATCACATACAGCATTCAATCGACGCCGGTGTAATGCAAACACAACAATCTAATACGACAATGTCATCCTCCATCGATGACCAAGGACAAAACCTCTAGATGCATGAATTCAGTACACCTATTACAAGACTCAGTTATCATGAGATCTTAAACCCAACAACAACGCTAGTACGATAGGTAAAGGTAAAACCCCAAATGTGTGTATTCAACACTTATGATGCAACAGTTCAATTCTCATATCTATTTTCCGAGACTCACATTGAGTTATCATTTCATCTTCCATTTTCAAGGTGAACTTTCATAAACTTTCCAAGTCAACATGTTACACCACTTATTCCCAAAAACACTTTTCCCATTTCACAAAATAAATTTCATTCCTTTCGTTTTCACAAACCAATTTCATGGATAATAAAGCCATAACTCATATTAGTCCACTACATTCATTTCGACATAACCCCAATGCCATAATTAAACCCCTAGCCATCACCATTTTCACACAACTCATATTAACAATAGAGATTTACAAACATTGATCAATTACCCTCCATTTTAATTTACCAAATCAAAATATAATTTAGGGCTTTTTCTTCTTTCCACAATAACATGCTAATTTACACTCCAATTAGCCCAAAGAACTATCAATGATAAAATAATCATTCTCAAACAACCAACCCTAGGTTCCCTCACATGGTTTTCAAAGAAATTCAACATGATATGATTTTCATGCAATACAAAACTGCCACATGTCTATCTATAGACGGAGTATTGAAAAAGAACAAGGAGAATCCCTACCTCAAATGGAGAACCCAAGGGGAAGAAGAGCCAAACTCGGAAGTGCTCCAATCCCAAAGTTTTTCGGATCAAGACGAAGCCCTCAACAAGCTCCACACTTTTTAAAAAGGCCCAAGGATAGAAGATCACTCCTACTAGATCAAACCCTAGAGAGAAGTTGGAGTTTTAGAGGGAGGTGCTCTCCAATGGAGGTTTTGAAAAGTAAGAGAGAGAAAGAAAGTGTGAAAAGTGATTTAAAATCACCCAGCTGCCATCTGATATACGACTAGTCCGCTCGAGCGGAGAATAGGACGCTTGAGCATCAAGCACAAAAACTGGACCCGCTCGAACGCAAAGAGAAACCCGCTCGAGCGTAGATTACACTCATCTAGCACTTTTATAGAGTTTGAACACCCGCTCGAGCGCCAAGATACCTGCTTGAGCGCGACCCGCTCGAGCGTAAGGAAATCCGCTCGAGCGTGAAAAACACATCTGCAGTAGTTTTGCAGACGCACAAGGTACTGAAAGTATGCAGACTCCGCTCGAGCGAAAGGGACCCGCTCGAGCGGATCACCTAAAACCTGGGCAACAACACTTGAGACCAAAACTCAACCAACCTATTCAAAATACGCCCAAAACATTTCTAAACTCAATTACCAAGAGTTAAAGGATGGAAATGCAACACAGACAACAACCATCAACCACGGAACCGAGTCCGGGATACTATTAAACAGTAAAGGGAAAACCGGGATCGCTATATTAAATACATTGTATATGTATGTCATTTGGGAGGAAATAGGGGATGTACTCCACGGTTTGGGAGGAGATAGGGGATGTACTCCTAAACCTGATTTGGGAGGAGATAGGGGATGGACTCCAGTGATAACTAAGTTGGCCGGAGTGTCCAAGGTGAAAATCACGAAATCCTAATTGCGTTTGCATAATGTAGATGAATTGAAGTATTGAAATGATCATAATATGAGTTGTAGTCTCATTTGAAATTGAATTGTTGAAGTATTGTTGATATGAGTTGTAATCTCATTATGAACTGTTTGGCTGAATAGAGAACCATATCTATGAATTGGTTTGGTTAATAAAATGTAAAGAGATGTATGTTGGTTTATATGAGTTAAATATTTATCAAATGCCAATGTTTTAGTTATTGCTTATATTATGTTTAGCATATCTCTACTGGGCGTTGGCTCACCTTATATGGGACATCATTTTCAGGTTCAGGTGTTATGCCGCCTCCAAGGCCTTAGCTTGGATGGTTTTGGGAGTTGAAGACTCTTTTGGTTGTTTTACTATTTTGATGATACATGTAAATTCAAGCCAAGGGTTTATATGTGTAGAGAGTTAAAACTCTTCTTTTGTTGTAACCAAGTGTTGACTTGGAAAGTTGTAAGCCTACAGGGCATTTACTTTTGTTGTCAACATGTACTACTTTTTGTAAGAATACTCTAATGAATGGAAATATGCCTTATTCTCTTGTCTATGAATATCATGAATGTTGGGTTTATATGCATTATTTTGAGGGCGTGATAGTTTGGTTACTTATATAGATTTCAAAAAATTGTAAACAATATATCAAAACCCAAATATATTGTAGGTTATTAATGGCAACAAAGATACTATTTTGGTTCACTACAACAAATATACTATTTTAATAATATACAAAGATTGATCTAATATACAAAGACCTACACTATTTTAACCCAAAAAAAAAATAACTTGACTGTGTTGAAATAGACAAATTTTCATGAATCAAATTCCCAAGTTTAGAGAGAAATTAGAAGAGAGAAGTTATTTGGTGTGATTTTGATTTTGTTGTTGCCTCAAGAAACTTGACTGTGTTGAAATAGAAAAAATTTCGTCAATCAAATTCCCAAGTTTAGAGAGAAATTAGAAGAGAGAAGTTAAATTAAGGCCAACAGCAAAATCAAATTGAGGCAACAACAAAATCAAAATTAAAATTGAGGCAAAATCAAAATCAAATTAACATGAATCAAATTGAGGCAATATCAAAATCAAAATCACACCAAACAACTTGAGGCAACAGCTTGAGGCAACAACAACCTAACAAAAGTCAATCAAAATCACACCAAACTAAACATTAGACCAAATAAATTCAAAGAAAGAAACAGAAGAATAGGGGGTTCGGGGTTGGGTAGAGAGAGAAAGTAAGAGAATAACTTATTCTTCAAAGCTTGACAACCACTCACCACTCCTGAATTCACCTCCAAATTCAGACCCAGCTCACCAAATTAGCTCCAAACGTAGAAGCACTCCTAAGTTTCCATGAAACAAATCCAATGACACCAACCCACCAACAAAACTACTTCTATTAAGTTTTAAAACTCAAAACCCAATAAAAATTCTCCTTTTTTTCTGGCAATAACAAACACCAAATCAACATAATTTGAAACACATCAACTATACATAAACACAATTACAAACTAATCGAAACCCACAATGGAATTAAAGTTACTATCAAAAAATAAAACACAAAAACACTCACCGATCAATGGAAGGGGTATATACAGAGAGCTCTGAAACCGAAATGCTATTTTTCGGAGAATTGTTTTAGAGCAATCCAAATACCTAAAAATGATATCCAGAAAATACCTAATTAACAAATCAATTTAAGGTTTAGAAAAACAAAAATCAAAATCAAAATCAAAATCAAAATGAGTATTCTGTTACTCTGTAAGGGTTAGACATGGGTATATTTAGGCGGCAATCGTCATTCATCTGAACCATCGATATAAACTTAAATTCATCTTATCCGTTAATATCAAATGTATCTCTGATACATTTTATATATTTTCAAAAACCCTTCTCCCTTATTGTCACGACCCCATTCCGCCCCCAGTAGAATGGTGCCATGATGGCCAGTAATCCGAGATTACCGAAGGCCTACTTTCAAAATTCACACACAACAGAGTACAATATATGGGGCTTACATGTGCGGAAGCAATATATGTAAATCTAATTAGTCCATAAGAGCTGTGCATAAATCAAATGAAATAGCATACATCTTTACATAACTTTACAACTTAAATACAAATATAATGAAGTGCAAAAATACATCCTGACCAAAAGGCTTCTCAAGCCGACATATACAAAAGAAATTAACTACAAGCCAAGAAGCATGATCTTCAGGATGTTTGCAAAACACGAATCCAAAAACACATCGGCAAAACACATCTAGGCGTCGCCGCCGTCCTGCTCATCACCTACATATATATAGAGAGGGTGAACTTGGATACTCAGTGAATGGTATAAGTAATAAAGGGTTTACATGAATGATATCCGAGATCTTTTAACAAAAACAATACATGGGATGAATCAAGTTCATCTATCAAATCTTTCAAGCCTCAAGGGATGCTTACTAACATCAATATAGTACAAGGGATGACATTCCGGACAAACAAACCCACACGATAAGACCGTCAGTGGCAAGACAGGACAAGACAAAGGAGATATCTCAAACAATGGTGTCGTTGCATTATAGTCCCCGAACACTAAGGACTTGTGCTACAAATGCTTATAGTCCCCTAGCACGTACGGACTTCCAAATTGTGTGCTACAAATGCTTATAGTCCCCTAGCACGTACGGACTTCCAAACTTTGTGCTACAAATGCTTATAGTCCCCTAGCACGTACGGACTTCCAAGAATGTCATCAAAACAAGATATAATACTTGATATACAAAATAGGAATAATCATTCATGCTTACAAATACTTTCCAAAACAAAGCAAAACAAGGCTTTTATCAAAACATCGTAACATAGCTTTATTAAAAATACCACTCACATAGTTCTTCAAACATCGGGGTCAAGGCAAGTCCAAGCCCTACAAACACATGGCAAAGTCTGTTGAATGCACTTTCAAACAAGTTCCACATGCATACAGATGATCTCGGCATTCTTCAAAAACTAAGTCAAATCAAAATGAAACACCGTTTCTCATCTCAGGAAAACACGCTGGGCACCAACCAGGTCTAGGCCGAGGTTCCACACCTCCTCGCCGAGGTGTGGTCCCGAGGGCCACATTCAAGGATATGAAGTCGGAAAAATCTGGGTTTCCCTCTGCTAAAGATCATGAAGAATATGAACATGAAGAACATGAAAAACATGAATGCTCAATCACAACTTGTTATTTCAAAATCTGGGATTTTCATGCTATGAGTTCGAAAACATGGACCTGGGTACCCATACTTGAAGATCTTATGAAAACAAACACAAAAACATGGAACTTGTTACAAACTTTCGGATCAAACAAGGCTTTTCTTCAAGAACACATGAACACTAACTTCTCTTTCTAAAACCAACTTTAAATCAATGCATGGCATGCAGAACAGATTCGATCATGTAATGCAGCTAGATGATCAATAAGAGCAACAAGAGTAGATCAAGATTCTAACCTCAGAACACAAATCAAACGGTTTGAACTCTAGGAATCAAGCTTGGGATCTACTTCTCTCTCTAAGGACTTCTTCTTCTTCTAGAGCTTCTCTCTCCTCAAGAACAAAGATATGATACAAAATGATACATTTCTAGGTTTGCCGGCTGACTTAACACTCAGCTCAGACACGTGGCAATGGTTGGTTGGTTCAACTCAAAAAGGTGACTGACTGAAAAGACAAGACTATGACAAAGCGTTTTCAACAAGCTAGGTTGCAAGGGTACTCCGGCAAGTAACAATCTCGGCTAATAACAAGGCTTCGGCGAGCAAGGGACAGTGACCTCGGCTAGAAAGGACAACACTTGGCCTAGCTGTGCCACACCTCGGCCTAGATGTGCCACACCTCGGTCTAGGTCGTACCAGTCCAGTAGCAAGATCACTTGGGTTCAAGGGTAACATCTCGGCCTAGATAATACACATCTCGGCCTTGGTGGTGAACACCTCGGCCTAGATAGTGACATCTCGGCCAACATGTTAGGGCAGGGATGGAGGCCAACCAGAAAAAGGGTTCCAAGGTAGTTCTAGGCTTAAGGTGACCTCGGCTTGGATTAGTCTAGGCTAACCACACACACCAAACAAGGAACAAAGTATGCAATTAACACTTAAGCAAAACGAAGACAAGATCTGAAATGCGAGCTTAACAGGCCAAAATCATATAAATGCATATGAGTATGGTTAGGACAGTGTGAGGGTTATTACACTTATTATATAGATGGGTTTGAGGTTTGGAATCATATATATACATACATATTGGAATCATGTATAGAGAATTCTCCATTCTCCCTTTGGAGCACCTCATGCCAACACGGAAATGGTGTTTTTGATCAAAATCCACATGGCAAACATCCACACCAAACCAAATCTATATAAGTTTACACAACATCAATCTGACTTTAAATAATCTTTAACTTTATATAACATCAATCATTTTCAAAGTTTGTCAACAATAAAACCAAAAATAGTGTAAATTCTACACTCGAACTCTCTAGCTTTGCACCAAGATAAACTTATTGACGTGCAATGCATGTGCTTACACTACTACACATAGTCAAAAGACGCTTTATAAGTAAAGAATCATCTTTTAGCTATCAAAACAAATATTCAGAAAGTGTATTAGTATAGTCACAAATTACTTTCACATATACACATGACAAAGTTTCAGATTTACACTTGAAAATGAAATGCATAATTACATACACTTGAAAATGACAAATCAAAATAAGTTTCTTCATCAGCAAAAGGGCATAAATCAGTTGTGACAAAAGTAACTGTAAAACTAATGATGCCTATGCTCTCCTACATTCCAAAACAATTACCAAATCATTTATAAGAAGTATCTAGACGAAAATCGGAATACTTAAGATGAAGCTTTAAAGATAGAAGGTTTGGAATATATAAAACTCAACAAATTGCTTAAAATTTGAAAGATTCTAAATGACTCAAATAGCATGATGAAATTCTCAACAACCAATCAGAGAATTCTAAAAAAATAAGAAGACTTTTGCTAATGAAAATTTGAAAAGTATGATACTACAAATTCAAACCAATTAAGATATTAATTTCAAAATCAATTAACTGAAAAATTCAAATCCTAATAATTAACACAAAGAAGCCATGCATTTGACCATGAATTTGAATCTTAGTAAATAAAAACTCGAACTCAGCTTTATAGCTTTAAAACAAATTAACTCGTTAATTCTATAATTCTGTTAAGAGTCCATTGGTTGAATTTACAAAATCATTGCATTCATATAATGTCCCAATGTGACTAAACTAATCATGTAAATGAAAAAGTACTTTAAATAAGAGTAATTACACAGATGATTAATTTGGAAGTCATTAATTACATCAACTACGACAATTTTAAAATTGAAATTGTTGTATTAAAAAATAACTATAGTAAAAGGACTTTAAAGTGGTCAAATAGTCATTTTAGTAACTATATATGAAATAAATAATAAAAAAATCAAATCAAATCAAACAGATTAAAGGAATGTTATTCAGAGAAAAAAAAATGTCTGATATGAATTGCTAGCATATCACTCGTGCCTAAAGGCACTCCCATATAAACAATTTAAATGGTTGAATCTTTTCTCTATAAAAAATAAAAAATAAATCATACAACATGGAAGTTTGAAGAGATTACCTTAATTGGAGAGTTCAAGGGTGCCATTGGTTTGTTTCCTTCTATCAATGAACAACCCCGGACTCTTTCAAAAGCTTCTTCATCTCATCCAATTCCTATAGATTCATATCCAACCAACAATGGTAGAGTATTTAGCATGAATAAGGAAGAAGATCAAAAAAGCAAAAGTACTTTAGGAACGTGACATATTTCAAAAAATTATTTAGGAACATAAAGTCTAAATAGGAGAGTATTTAGGAATATGACATATTTTCATAGTATATACCGTGAAAAGAAGTAGAAAATTTAAAATTTACTTTGCAAAAGTGTCACCCTTCCAAAAATATATATTTAAAAAAAATTCCATTTTCACTACTAAGATAACTGTGGAACATAAAACTTTATAAAATTCATGTGAGTTTACCACTTTGGATGCCATTTAGGATAAAGATGAAAGAGAAATGTGCCTTCAAACATTATCATATCTTTTCAAACAAATTGAACGAAGTATGCACAAATTGTCGCTCACTCGAGATTGACACTCTTTCAACACTCATCAATCAAAGAAGTGCACGTTTAGTTTAATATTGTAACTCCCAGAACAATAAATACAAAATCATTAGAGAGATACAAAATGTAGACCTATAAAAGGGAGCCGATATTACCATTCGCTTCTAGTCTTCATTCACCTGTAAACTACTGAAAAGAGCCAATATGATAATTAAAAGAGACTACCCAATTCAAAACAAACACACGCATTGTCACACTATTAAAAGGTTTTTCATAGACCACCCAATTCAAACTAAACACAAACAATGTTGCACAATAATAATAGATTACCCAATGCAAACACTACCAAAAAACACAACACATTGTCAACACAAATACAAATTAATGACTGATAAAAACATTAAGTTACAAAAATCAATCAATATTTTCTTTGGATTTTATTTTTTTCAACTCTTACTAATGTTACAGGGAAAATTTAAGAAATAAGTGTTCCTAAGGTCTTTGGTATACAAAGAAGAGATTTCATTACATATTTTCATTATGTGATTAAATTCAAAAAGCAAACTCTTTGCTTGGCAATTCAACAACAAACTCTAACTAACTTAATCTCTAATGAACATAAATCATCAAAACACCATAATAAATCAACATAAATCAAATTAATTCATAATAATAATAATAATAATATTAAATTAATAAATAAATAAAGCTCTTAGATCTGGGAATAAGAACCAACGCCATAGACACTGCCCAATTCAAACCTCTTAGATTTGGGTATGTTCTCTCCATTGGAAGAATTGCTCTCAATCCTTAGCTTTGAATCAAAATCCTTCTCCATATTAGCTACCGCTCCAGACCCACCATTTCTCTCTCTAAAATTCCCTATTTAAGATATAAAAATATAGTTTTTTCTGTTTATAAATATCAATCTCTCTCTCTCTCTCTCTCTCTCTCTCTCTCTCTCTCTCTCTCTCTCCTCTAATAATAGCACACACTCTATAAATCTTGGAAGAAGAGTAGGGTCATCGTCGTCGTTACGGCCTCCAATGAAAAGGGAAATTAGGACCGGTGAACAGGATAGAGCAGAAGAAGAGCAAAGCCATGGTACATTCAGATCAGATTGTTCACCACAACCAAAAACTAATAAAATGTATTAGTTGATTCAAAAAATTGTGGGTTTTACTATGGAGCCCAATGTAAATGACCCATAAACAATTGAAGCCTCTGGAACTGAAGAACTTACCTCTGTTGAACCGAAGAACGATGGATTTGAATTGAAGCAACGATGGGGAGCCGAGCAAAGAGGGATGGGTGCAGCCAGGAGGGTGGGTGTCGATCTTCAATGGCGGCAATGAGCGAAACTCAATTAACGATGGGTTTGAATTGCAGCAACGATGGCTTTGAATGGAGCGGGTGCGGGTGCGGGTGCGAGTGCGAGGAGGGTAGGTGTCGATGAGCCAAGTTCGATCTTTCCCTTCAATGGCGGCGATGAGCGAACGTGTAGAGAGAGAACGTGTAAAGAGAGAAGTTTGTTTGGGCGGGAATCAAACATCATCTGAACCATTGATATTTATTAGAATGGATCTAAACCCTTGATTCAAAATGTATCTCTCATACATTTTAAGACATTTTCAAAAAGCCTCTTGCCTTATTATATAGATATATACTTACATTTTATCTAATTTTATACAATTCTTTTTTTTTTCTTCCTAAATTTTTGTCCAAATCTCTCAATCAAACAAAACGTTAAAATACCATTTAAATATGTTTTAGGAGTATTGAATAATTTCCTTATGGTTATATTAAGGTTGGACAGTAATATTATGGGTGAATGATGACACAATTATATTGAAATTTTACTCGTGTTTTGGTGCGAATTTAAAACGTACAGATTCAATTGTTTTTTATTTTTATGTTTATAAAATAGGAAAATACACATAATTTGTTCTAAAATCAGTATATATCTTAATGTTTTCCTTTCCGAAAATGATATACAAATTTAATTGGGCAAATTACACTTTGTCTCCCTAAAGTTTTACCCATTTTTCACTTTGGCCTTTTAAGTTTGATTTTTTTCCACTTTGACCCTTTACGTTTACAATCATTTCCACTTTGGTCCTTTATGTTTCCAATTCTTCCCACTTTGGCCTTTTAAGTTTGATTTTTCTCACTCTGGCCCTTCATGTTTGGAATTCTTCTCACTTTGGCCATTCATGTTTGCAATCCTTACTCCTAGACTAACTTCCATCCAAAAAATAAAAGAATTTGTCACATCACTAACACATCAGCTCCATATGTGATGTAAAAAATTTACTAAAGATGCAAAAAATAAAAAATAAAAAATAAAAAACAAAAAAATTAGAATTTTTGTTAGTCTTTAGTAAACTTTTTTTTCAAATTTATTCATAAACATTATTACATTATAGATACATCTAGATTAGATGCAGTTGAAAAAATAAAAAAAAAAATTAATTTAAAAAAAAAAAGTTCACTAAAGACAAAAAAAACGATAGTAAAATTTTCATTTCAGAATTGAAAATGCAGATGTTTGAGTCAGTGTATTTTTATTTTTTTAGTCTTTACTAAACTTTTTTCTTTTTTTAGTTAAATTTGTTTTTATTTTTTTAGTTGCATCTAATCTAGATGCATCTATAATGTAATAATGTTTATGAATAAATTTTTTTTTAAAAAAAAAAAAAGGTTCACTAAAGACTAAAAAAAATTCCAATTTTTTTGTTTTCTGTTTTTTATTTTTTCCATCTGTAGTGATTTTTTAAGTCACACATGGAACTGATGTGTTAATGATGTGGGAGATTCTGTTAGCTTTTTGGATGGAAGTTAATTTAGGAATAAAGTGGGGAGGATTGCAAATATGAAGGGTCAAAGTTGGATGGATTGCAAGCATGAAGGGCCAAAATGGAAAAAAATTAAATTTAAAAGGTCAAAGTGGAAAGGATTGTAAACATGAAGGACCAAAGTGAGACAAATTAAACTTCAAGGGTCAAAGTAGGAAATGGGTGAAACTCTAGGGGGGGCAAAGTGTAATTTACCCAATTTAATTTGTAGACACACTTTCCAAATCTAGATCTAGTGATTTGTCAATGAAATGATTAATTGATAATTAAAGAATAAATGAGAAAGAGAGGGTTGACTTAAACATTTTAATAGAGTGTCAGATTATTGGGTATAATTTTTAATTCTAAATAATAATATCTTTTTCCTTATTTAGAATCATAAACTTTTCAAAAATTGAGTTGAAATCTTAAACTTAGGGAAAATAAATTAATGTGTCATTGATTATTAAGATTTTCATTTATATATAACAATGATTTTCTAACTATTGTGGGGTAGTGATATGTCTGATGATATAAATATTTTTTATAATATAATTACTCTTCTATGTATTTACAAAAAAAAAAATTAATTGGAAGATAAATTTTTTTTTTTCAATTTAGTGTATGGAATTATGTTTTTCTACAATTATAAATATTTATTTGTCTAATACATTATTGAAAATGTCCTAAAATTTTAAGGGGCAATTTTAAATTTGGAATTAATGTGGCATTAATTATTAAATCTTTCATTTATAAATGTAGAGAATTGGAACTTTAGGAAGCAATCAAAGGTGTATCTCTACGATCATTTAAGTGAAATCTTAAACTTAGGAAAATTAAATTAATGTGTCATTGATTATTAAGATTTTCATTTATATATAACAATGATTTTCTAACTATTGTGGGGTAGTGAATTGTTTGATGATATAAATATTTTTTATAATATAATTACTCTTCTATGTATTTACAACAAAAAATTAAAAAATTTAAATGGGAAATAATTTTTTTTTTTTAAATTTAGTGTATGGAATTATGTTTTTCTACAATTATAAATATTTATTTGTCTAATGCATTATTGAAAATGTCCTAAAATTTTAAGGGACAATTTTAAATTTGGAATTAATGTGGCATTAATTATTAAATCTTTCATTTATAAATGTAGAGAATTAGAACTTTAGGAAGCAATCAAAGGTGTATCTCTACTATCATTTAAGTTTTATATTCTCATTCACATACAACTTGCACCCTTGTGAAGACCGCTCAATTCTCATAATCGATAATGAGTGACGGCTGAGAGGAAAACAATGATTTCAATCGTTCATCTTTTAATATAAAATTTAAAGTAGATTTAAAATTAGAATATTATTATAAAAATCGTAATTATTAATTTTCACTTAACGTAATTTTTTTATTAAAAATATTTTACTTAACATATCTTAAAAGTGAATAATTCGTATCATTGATTTATGATCCAAAGTGAACCCTATTAACATATCTTAAAAGTGAATAATTCATAACATTGAGTTATGATCCAAAGTGAACCCTATTCGCCTCACAGAAGTGACAGCAGCCATCCTCCATCCCTAATGATAAAGTGAAGTAAAGATGAAATGTTACAAAAATTATTAAAGATTATAACAATAAGGAAAATCATAAAGTGATGTAAGGATGAAAGGTTGCACGAATTATCAAAAGAACATAATTATTAGCTAACGGTTGAAATAAAGATAATAGGTTACACGAATCACTGAGAGTTTAGCTCAAATAAAGATGAAAGGTTAGGAGAATCACTAAGAGATTATAACAATAAATTGGGACAATGTTTGTTTGGAAGGATTGGAGAGAAGGATTGGACTCCATGTCAAATCTACTATAGAGTCCATTGTTAAGTTAAGAATTTATCTATCCGATTAAAAGTGTTGGACTATTGTGTCCTAGGGTGATGTAGGATAGAAAAAGTGGAATTGAAATCCCATGAGAGTAAATTATAAAATAACACATTTGCTCTCCAAGAATTTGATTTCGTATTTATTTCGTAAAATAAACTAAAATATAAAAATTTCAATTAAAAAATAAAATAATTTAATTTTTGTTGATGTGTATTAATTTAAATTTTTTAGTAAATCTGTATAGATGTTTTATTTTAATTTTTTTAATATTTTATTTAATTGACATTTTATTTAATTTCATTAGATTTTTTTAGTAACATAATTTTTTATTGATGTTTTATTTATTTAATAAAAAAATAAATTAAATAAATTTTTATTTAATCTAGCAAAAAAAATTAAAATATTAAAGATAGATTTAGTATTGTTATTATTTAGTAAACAATTGAAAAATGTAAAATAGTCTATTGAGTATTTATCATTCTTCATAATATTTCAATCAAACATTAGATTCAATAGGATAGTCATTTCTAAATATCTAATCCCATGAGAAAACAAATATGAAATATATATCATTTTCAATCAGATAGTCCAGGAATTATATATCTCACGATTAATAATTCAATGGATTACAATCTCCCTTTATTAAGTCCGTCCAAACAAACATGGCCTTGTAGTATTTGTATAATGAATTTAAGTAATAATTTAAAAAGGAAAAAAAAATTCATTTACTTGCCTAAATATGCAAAGGGGGACTTACTGTGGGTCCTAATAGGTGGACTTATTATCCAATAGATTCTATGAGAATTGACGGCATTTTTCATCAAATACTATTAAAAAAATGTCACTAATTGTTAATTTTCAACGACAGTTTAAAAATTATCATAAAAAAATGTTACTAATTATAAATTTTAGTGACAGTTTTGAAAAATCGTCATAAAAACGTTACTAATTTTTAACTTTCAGTTTCAGTGACAGTTTGAAAAAAATTTCACAGAAAATTTGTATCGGTGTGCTGATTGTTCTGATCTTTCTGCTTGGTCTGCTTCTGTGCTGCTAGTTGTGTCTACTTGCTTTGCTTTGTGTTGCTTGTTCTCCTCTGGTGTCTATAATTTTGTTAGCTTGGTTCTGTTGATTACAGTTTGGTTCTGTAGTTCTGTAGTTTTGCTGCGAACTGTTTTGTCTTGTGATTGTTGTTTTGGTGTTCTGTTGGTTGTAGCTTTTATATGTTGGAGTCTGTTGGCTGCTGGGTTGCTGGTTTGGTTAACATTGTCCCAGTGAGGGTCTGCTGGTCTTGCTGGTTAGGCAACTCTTGTTTTAGTCCTGGTTGTGCTGCTGTGCTATGTAGTTGCTTGTGTGTACCTATTGGTTTGGTTGTGCTGCTGTGCTGTTTTAGTCCTGGTTGCGCTGCTGTGCTTTTGTGTATCTATTGGTTCCTCACCAACTGGTATCTGGTTTGGTGCTTTGCATCATTCCCCCCCCCCCCCCCCCCCCCCCCCTTCTTTTCTTTCCCCTTTATTGATGTATTTTTTCCTTTCTTGTAAAGTTTTCTTTCATCTAAAAAGTTTTTAGTTGATCCAAAAAAAAAAAAAAGGTAATATTATAAAATAAAATAAAAAAACACTAAAACAAGGGACTTGGGCAAGAAAATAGAAAAATAAAGAGCAGCTGAAAACCATCCCCTAAGCTTGTTCATTCAATATTGGATTTTATGCATATTTTGATGAACTTTGCCTCCTTGAATGACCTGTCACTATCCAAAATTCTATCATAGCAATGGAAGATTACCATTGCCATGGAGGGTCTGTAATAATTTTTCAAATTTGCAGAAAATTTAGTGTTGGTTGTTGGGGTAAGCTTGATGGAAGTCTTGCGATGACACAAAAATATATTCGAAGTGCTCTTCACCAAAGTTTGGCACAGAACGCTGGGGTTCTCGTTGCATATCGTGGTAGGATAAGAAGAACGATATGAGACCAATCAGTGCCATTGCCAGTGAACTTTGGACTAAACTTGATGAAAAATACTTGATTTGGAGGATGGTAGCAGTGGCGGTGGCGGTGGTGATGGGAGGGTGTGGCTGGGCTTCCGTGGGAGGAGGGAGAGGGTGCAAGGATGGCATGGAATGAGGGAGGAGATGGAAGAACAAGAATAAGAATTCTTGGGAAGAAGTTATTAAAAGAGTAATTGAGTGGTAGTTAAGAGGTATTTTGGGGTGGCGGCGAAGTGGCGGTTTCGAATGTAGGATTGGAGAATGGTGGTGAATGATGGGTTGTTTGGAGCATAGATTATGGTGGAGATTTGGTTTTGTGGGATTGAGTGGTTTGAGAGACATTGAACAAAAGTGTCAAGGTCTGAGGCTGCCATTGATAGAGGAAGTAGAAGAAACAGAAGAAGAAGAAGAAGAAGAAGAAGAAGAAAAGGTGATGGTGAAGTTTCCTCCATTGTTTGCTTTTTTGTTTTGTTCTGGGTATGGGAAAGATTTGAGAGTACTATTGTTGGTTCAGCAATACTAGGTATCATGAAAAGTCTTTCATAAAAATGATCATGAAAAATTTGTGACCTTTGGATTACACTTACAATAAAGCACCACACACTAATCAAGGTAATCTAAGGGTCACAACTCTTTCATGATCATTTTCATGAAAAAATTTTCATGATCCCTAACATTTCTTTTATTGGTTATGTGCAAACCATGTATATAAAGAATTTATGGTTTGGTGTGGGGTTTACTTTTCGAGTAATTATTCAATACTCTAGCAGTAATGATTTTATTTCATTAATAAATTGATATTTAACATTTTATCTTTTAAAAGTCTAATATAAAAGTGATGAGTTCTACCATTTAAATCATTTATGCTGTGTTTCGTTAAAAAATTTAGGAAATGATTTGAAAGGGAAAATAAAAAAATAAGTGAAATATAAATAAAATATACTTACATTTTATCTAATTTTATACAATTTTTCTTTTTTCTTCCTAAATTTTTGTCCAAATCTCTCAATGAAACAAAACGTTAAAATACCATTTAAATATGTTTTAGGAGTATTGAATCATTTCCTTATGGTTATATTAAGGGTGGACGGTAATATTATGGGTGAATGATGACACAATTATATTGAAATTTTACTCATGTTTTGGTTGGAATTTAAAACGTACAGATTCAATTATTTTCTATTTTTAAGTTTATAAAATAGGAAAATACACATAATTTGTTCTAAAATCAGTATATATCTTAATGTTTTCCTTTACGAAAATGATATACAAATTTAATTGGGTAAATTACACTTTGGCCTTTTAGGTTTGATTTTTTTTTCACTTTGACCCTTTATGTTTACAATCATTTCCACTTTGGTCCTTTATGTTTACAATTCTTCCCACTTTGGCCTTTTAAGTTTGGTTTTTTTTCACTCTGGCCCTTCATGTTTGGAATCCTTCTCACTTTGACCATTCATGTTTGCAATCCTTACTCCTAGACTAACTTCCATCCAAAAAAAAAAAAGAATTTGTCACATCACTAACACACCAGCTCCATATGTGATGTAAAAAATTCACTAAAGATGCAAAAAATAAAAAATAAAAAACAAAAAAATTAGAATTTTTGTTAGTCTTTAGTAAACTTTTTTTTCAAATTTATTCATAAACATTATTACATTATAGATATATCTAGATTAGATGCAGTTGAAAAAATAAAAATAAATTTAATTTAAAAAAAAAAAGAAAAAGTTCACTAAAGACAAAAAAAACGATAGTAAAATTTTCATTTCAGAATTGAAAATGCACGTGTTTAAGTCAGTATATTTTCATTTTTTTGGTCTTTACTAAACTTTTTTATTTTTTTAGTTAAATTTGTTTTTATTGTTTTAGTTGCATCTAATCTAGATGCATCTATAATGTAATAATGTTTATGAATAAATTTTTAAAAAAAAAAAAAAAAGGTTCACTAAAGACTAAAAAAAATTTCAAATTTTTTTTTCTATTTTTTATTTTTTGCATCTTTAGTGATTTTTTAAATCACACATGGAACTGATGTATTAATGATGTAGGAGATTCTCTTAGCTGTTTGGATGGAAGTTAATCTAGGAATAAAGTGGGGAGGATTGCAAATATGAAGGGCAAAAGTTGGATGGATTGCAAACATGAAGGGCCAAAATGGAAAAAATTAAAGTTAAAGGGTCAAGGTGGAAAGGATTGCAAACATAAAGGACCAAAGTGAGACAAATTAACTTAAAGGGCCAAAGTAGGAAATGGGTGAAACTTTAGGGAGGCAAAGTGTAATTTACCCAATTTAATTTGTAGACACTTTCCAGATCTAGTGTTGTGTCAATGAAATGATTAATTGATAATTAAAGAATAAATGAGAAAGGGAGGGTTGACTTAAACATTTTAATAGAGTGTCAGATTATTAGGTATAATTTTTAATTCTGAATAATAATATCTTTTTCCTTATTTAGGATCATCAACTTTTCAAAAATTGAGACGAAATCTTAAACTTAGGGAAATTGAATTAATGTGTCATTGATTATTAAGATTTTCATTTATATATAACAATGATTTTCTAACTATTGTGGGGTAGTGATATGTTTGATGATATAAATATTTTTTATAATATAATTACTCTTCTATGTATTTACCACAAAAAAAAAATTAAATGGAAAATAATTTTTTTTTTTTAAATTTAGTGTATGGAATTATGTTTTTCTACAATTATAAATATTTATTTGTCTAATACATTATTGAAAATGACCTAAAATTTTAAGGGGCAATTTTAAATTTGGAATTAATGTGGCATTAATTATTAAATCTTTCATTTATAAATGTAGAGAATTAGAACTTTAGGAAGCAATCAAAGGTGTATCTCTACGATCATTTAAGTGAAATCTTAAACTTAGGAAAATTAAATTAATGTGTCATTGATTATTAAGATTTTCATTTATATATAACAATGATTTTCTAACTATTGTGGGGTAGTGATATGTTTGATGATATAAATATTTTTTATAATATAATTACTCTTCTATGTATTTACAAAAAAAAATAAAAAAAATTTAAATGGAAGCTAATTTTTATTATTTTTAAATTTAGTGTATGGAATTATGTTTTTCTACAATTATAAATATTTATTTGTCTAATACATTATTGAAAATGTCCTAAAATTTTAAGGGACAATTTTAAATTTGGAATTAATGTGGCATTAATTATTAAATCTTTCATTTATAAATGTAGAGAATTAGAACTTTAGGAAGCAATCAAAGGTGTATCTCTACAATCATTTAAGTTTTATATTCTCATTCACATACAACTTGCACCCTTGTGAAGACCTCTCAATTCTCACAACCGATGACGGGTGACGGCTGAGAGGAAAACAATGATTTCAATCGTTCATCTTTTAATATAAAATTTAAAGTAGATTTAAAATTAGAATATTATTATAAAAATCATAATTATTAATTTTCACTTAACGTAATTTTTTTATTAAAAATATTTTACTTAACATATCTTAAAAGTGAATAATTCGTATCATTGATTTATGATCCAAAGTGAACCCTATTAACATATCTTAAAAGTGAATAATTCATAACATTGAGTTATGATCCAAAGTGAACCCTATTCGCCTCACAGAAGTGACAGCAGCCATCCTCCATCCCTAATGATAAAGTGAAGTAAAGATGAAATGTTACAAAAATTATTAAAGATTATAACAATAAGGAAAATCATAAAGTGATGTAAGGATGAAAGGTTGCACGAATTATCAAAAGAACATAATTATTAGCTAACGGTTGAAATAAAGATAATAGGTTACACGAATCACTGAGAGTTTAGCTCAAATAAAGATGAAAGGTTAGGAGAATCACCAAGAGATTATAACAATAAATTGGGACAATGTTTGTTTGGAAGGATTGGAGAGAAGGATTGGACTCCATGTCAAATCTACTATAGAGTCCATTGTTAAGTTAAGAATTTATCTATCCGATTAAAAGTGTTGGACTATTGTGTCCTAGGGTGATGTAGGATAGAAAAAGTGGAATTGAAATCCCATGAGAGTAAATTATAAAATAACACATTTGCTCTCCAAGAATTTGATTTCGTATTTATTTCGTAAAATAAACTAAAATATAAAAATTTCAATTAAAAAATAAAATAATTTAATTTTTGTTGATGTGTATTAATTTAAATTTTTTAATAAATCTGTATAGATGTTTTATTTTAATTTTTTTAATATTTTATTTAATTGACATTTTATTTAATTTCATTAGATTTTTTTAGTAACATAATTTTTTATTGATGTTTTATTTATTTAATAAAAAAATAAATTAAATAAATTTTTATTTAATCTAGCAAAAAAAATTAAAATATTAAAGATAGATTTAGTATTGTTATTATTTAGTAAACAATTGAAAAATGTAAAATAGTCTATTGAGTATTTATCATTCTTCATAATATTCCAATCAAACATTAGATTCAATAGGATAGTCCTTTCTAAATATCTAATCCCATGAGAAAACAAATATGAAATACATATAATTTTCTATCAGATAGTCCAGGAATTATATATCTCACGATTAATAATTCAATGGATTACAATCTCCCTTTATTAAGTCTGTCCAAATAAACATGGCCTTGTAGTATTTGAATAATGAATTTAAGTAATAATTTAAAAAGGAAAAAAAAATCATTTACTTGGCTAAATATGCAAAAGGGGACTTACTGTGGGTCCTAATAGGTGGACTTATTGTCCAATAGATTCTATGATAATTGACGACATTTTTCATCAAATAGTATTAAAAAATGTCACTAATTGTTAATTTTCAGCGGCAGTTTAAAAATTATCATAAAAAAATGTTACTAATTATAAATTTTAGTGACAGTTTAAAAAAATCGTCATAAAAAACGTTACTAATTTTTAACTTTCAGTTCAGTGACAGGTTGAAAAAAATTTCACAGAAAATTTGTATCTGTGTGCTGATTGTTCTGATCTTTCTGCTTGGTCTGCTTCTGTGCTGCTGGCTGTGTCTGCTTGCTTTGCTTTGTGCTGCTTATTCTGCTCTGGTGTCTATAATTTTGTTAGCTTGGTTCTATTGATTACAGTTTGGTTCTATAGTTTTGAGTTTTGCTGTGAACTGTTTTGTCTTGTGATTGTTGTTTTGGTGTTCTGTTGGTTATAGCTTTTATGTGTTGGAGTCTGTTGGCTACTGGGTTGCTAGTTTGGGTAACATTGTCCCTGTGAGGGTCAGTTGGTCTTTCTGGTTAGGCAACTCTTGTTTTAGTCCTGGTTGTACTGCTGTGCTATATAGTTGCTTGGGCTTTATCTATTGGTTTTGTTGTGCTGCTGTGCTGTTTTAGTCCTGGTTGCACTGCTGTGCTTTTGTGTATCTGTTGGTTCCTCACCAACTGGTACCTGGTTTGGTGCTTTGCATCATTCCCCCTCCCCTCTCCCTCTTTCTTTCCCCTTTATTGATGTCTTTTTTCCTTTCTTGTAAGGTTTTCTTTCATCAAAAAAGTTTTTAGTTGATCCAAAAAAAAAATATATTATAAAATAAAATAAAAAAACACTAAAACAAGGGACTTGGGCAAGAAAATAGAAAAATAAAGAGAAACTGAAAACCATCCCCTCAGCTTGTTTATTCAATATTGGATTTTATGCATATTTTGATGAACTTTGCCTCCTTGAATGACCTGTCACTATCCAGAATTCTCTCATAGCAATGGAAGATTACCATTGCCATGGAGGGTCTGTAATAATTTTTCAAATTTGCAGAAAATTTAGTGTTGGTTGTTGGGGTAAGCTTGATGGAAGTCTTGCGATGGCGCAAAAATATATTCGAAGAGCTCTTCACCAAAGTTTGGCACAGAAGGCTGGGGTTCTCGTTGCATATCGTGGTAGCATAAGAAGAACGATATGAGACCAATCAGTGCCATTGCCAGTGAACTTTGGACTAAACTTGATGAAAAATACTTGATTTGGTGGCGGTGGCGGTGGCGGTGGCGGTGGCGGTGGGAGGGTGTGGCTGGGCTTCGGTGGGAGGAGGGAGAGGGTGTAAGGATGGCATGGGATGAAGGAGGAGATGGAAGAACAAGAATAAGAATTCTTGGGAAGAAGTTATTAAAAGAGTAATTGGGTGGTAGTTATGAGGGTATTTTGGGGTGGCGGCGGAGGCAAAGCGGCAGTTTCAAATGTAGGATTGGAGGATGTTGGTGACTAATGGGTTGTTTGGAGCATAGACTATAGTGGAGATTTGGTTTTGTGGGATTGAGTGGTTTGAGAGACATTGAACAAAAGTGTCAAGGTCTGAGGCTGCCATTGATAGAGGAAGTAGAAGAAACAGAAGAAGAAGAAGAAGAAGAAGAAGAAGAGAAGGTGATGGTGAAGTTTCCTCCATTGTTTGGTTTTTTGTTTTGTTCTGGGTATGGGAAAGATTTGAGAGTACTATTGTTGGTTATGTGCAAACCATGTATATAAAGATTTTATGGTTTGGTGTGGGATTTACTTTTCGAGTAATTATTCAATACTTTTGCAGTAATGATTTTATTTCATTAATAAATTGATATTTAACATTTTATCTTTTAAAAGTCTAATATAAAAGTAATGAGTTCTACCATTTAAATCATTTATGTTGTGTTTTGTTAAAAAATTTAGAAACTGATTTGAAAGGGAAAATAAAAAAATAAGTGAAATATAAATAAAATATACTTACATTTTATCTAATTTTATACAATTTTTCTTTTTTCTTCCTAAATTTTTGTCCAAATCTCTCAATGAAACAAAACGTTAAAATACCATTTAAATATGTTTTAGGAGTATTGAATAATTTCCTTATGGTTATATTAAGGGTGGACGGTAATATTATGGATGAATGATGACACAATTATATTGAAATTTTACTCGTGTTTTGGTTGGAATTTAAAACGTACATATTCAATTGTTTTCTATTTTTAAGTTTATAAAATAGGAAAATACACATAATTTGTTCTAAAATTAGTATATATCTTAATGTTTTCCTTTACGAAAATGATATACAAATTTAATTGGGTAAATTACACTTTGTCTCCCTAAAGTTTTACCCATTTCTCACTTTGGCCTTTTAAGTTTGATTTTTTTCCACTTTGACTCTTTACGTTTACAATCATTTCTACTTTGGTCCTTTATGATTGCAATTCTTCCCACTTTGGCCTTTTAAGTTTGATTTTTCTCACTTTGACCTTTCATGTTTGGAATACTTTTCTATAACAATTCCGGTTTTCCCTTCATTGATTAGTGTATTCCGGACTCGGTTCCTTGGATGTGTGTTGTTGTCTTATTCTCGTTCCCATCCTTTACTCTTTGTATTTGAGTTTTGGGTTGTGTTGGGCAAGTTTTGAAACAGGTTGGTTGTGTTTAGAAACGTAGAATTGATGCCCAAATTTTGGCCTTCACGCTCGAGCGGGGCTTTTGACGCTCGAGCGGGACCTTTGCATTTGCTCCTCCGCTCCAGTGGGCAGTTTGACGCTCGAGCGGAATTATTCAATCTTTAGTACTTTTCTCTGTAGGTCATCGGACGCTCGAGCGTCCACTTTCACGCTCAAGCGGGGACCTTCTTCTGCAGAACTTCTGGAAGTGTGCATTCAACGCTCAAGCGTCGCTTTTCACGCTCGAGCATGAGTCTGTGTCTGACGCTCGAGCGGGGCGTTCCAAGCTCGAGCGGACTGTGATGTATATCAGTCCGAATTAAAGCATTTTGAATCACTTTTTCGGGACATTCTCTCTCTCTAGCTTTCCAAAACCCTATTTTGAGAGCTCCTCTCTCTAGAACCCTCTCTCTCTCTACATTTTGACCTTGGTTTAGTGAGACCCAAACCTTATGCCTTCATTAAAGTGGTAGAGCTCTCCAAGACCTCCATTTTGATCCGAAAAGTTGTGGGTTTGGAGCACCTTTGAGTTTGTTCATCATCACCTTTGGGTCTCTTCATTTGAGGTAGGGATAACTACTCATATTTATGGCCTTTGACATAAACATGTGGTCTTTTTGATTTAATGTTGAAGTTGGGAAATTTTGGGTGTTAAGGTTTCAAAACTTGAAATGTATAAAGAGAGGTTTTGGTCCTTTTGAACTATACATGTGTATATGGGTCTTAAAACGAAATTATTGATGTTTATTGATGATATTTGGACCTTTGGGTCAATGTTGAGAAAAAGCGGAAAAATGCCTTAGTTGGGTAAAATTGGGTCATTTGTGTAATTTATGAACTAAATTATGGGAATGTGAAATTGGTTGAGAAATAAGGAAATTGGGAAATTGTGAGATTTAATGGCATAGTTGGATTGAATAATTACTCGCCTATGAAAGTGCTGGTAATTTATTTGTTTGATAATTTATTATCTGTTTAGAAATAACTGTTTTGGGCTATCGGTGGAGGATAGTCTTGATTGTTGTAGACACTGCATGATGATTAGGTGAATTAAAACTAATCAATTGAGTATGTCATTGAATATGACGGATGGAATTACACATTGAGTACATGCTTGCTTGATCATTGCATATGATAAGTGTTTAAATACATTGTATATGTATGTTGTTTGAGAGGAGATAGGGGATGTACTCCTAAACCGGATTTGGGAGGAGACAGAAGATGGACTCCAGTGATAACTAAGTTGGCCGGAGTGTCTAGGGTGAAAGACCCGAAATCCTAATTGCGTTTGTATAACGTAGATGAATGGAAGTATTGAAGTGTTGATGATATGAGATGTAGTCTCATTTAAAATGGAAATATTGAAATGTTAATGATTTGAGTTGTAGTCTCATCATAAACTGTCTGGATGAATTGAGAATCATATCTATGAATTGGTTTGGATAATGAAACGGAAAAAGGATATGTATATATATATGTATATATACATACCTGTGAATATGGATTGGTTATGAAAGAGATGTACATCTGTTTATTTGAGTTAAACATTTTTCAAAAGCTAATTGATTAAGGCCGAATTGTACATCATTGAGGCCGTTAAACAGAATCTCTTAACTTCACTTGCTGGTCAAACTGTATACTTTATGCGTGTTGAATGTCAATCAGGTTGTACATCGTCGGAGCATAAAATGGGCAAAAAGACAGAATTTGGACAGAGTTGACTTTTCCGCACATGCGTTGACTTTTTCTGGGAAAGTCAAACCGACGTTTTAAACCTGTTTGGAAGTGAGTAGAAGTATAAAAAGAAAAGGAAAAGGCTTTTCTAAGGTTCTGAAGTTGTTTTGACCTAAAGGGAGAGGCTAGGGTTTGGAAGGGAAGAGAAACAAAAAGCTTCAAGGATGTCTCCCATGGTGGTTTCTTCCTCATCTTCTTCCTCTTTCCACTCCTCCATGAGTGGCTAGTCGTCTTTTCTAGGGTTTTGATGAAACCCTAGCCATGTAATGGAATTTTTCATGAGCTTTAATTGTAAATTGGTTTGAATAAATGTATGGATGTTTTAGAAGTTTATAAATAATTGTTTCGTTCTTCTCTTCAAGCATTTTACTCTCTGTGATTGTTTAATGCTTTCCATACATTAGTATTCTTTGTGTTTGTATTCAAAGTATGAGACGAGTCATGCTATGAGAGACGGGTCGTTTTGCTAACTTAGTTTAGAGCAAACGACTCGTATTACTCGGGATGATTCGTGCCTGTACATTGAATGCAACAACCCTCTTGATCAATATTTCAAACTTGTAGTTGTGAAATATTGGGTTGTTCAAACCGAATTGCGATTGGTGGTTGATGTTAAGTCTCATTCATGTGGTTAGTGGTGAATTCTCTACCCTAGGATTTTTCCCCAATTCAGTAAACCCAATTTCATTTATTATTGAGAATTTAATTCCTTAGTTTAATTTATTCGTTATTAAATTAGGTTATGATCATTCAATCTTTTTATCAAAATTAATTTAGGAATTTAACAATTAAATTAGTTTAATTTCACAATAGTCCCTGTGGATTGATACCTAGACTTGCCATTATTCTGATAGAATTTGGTATAGTTTAGTATTTAATTTTGGTGTGTTCAACGACCCATCAAATTTTGGCTGAATTGGGGAAAAATCCTAGGGTAGAGAATTCACCACTAACCACATGAATGAGACTTAACATCAACCACCAATCGCAATTCGGTTTGAACAACCCAATATTTCACAACTACAAGTTTGAAATATTGATCAAGAGGGTTGTTGCATTCAATGTACAGGCACGAATCATCCCGAGTAATACGAGTCGTTTGCTCTAAACTAAGTTAGCAAAACGACCCGTCTCTCATAGCATGACTCGTCTCATACTTTGAATACAAACACAAAGAATACTAATGTATGGAAAGCATTAAACAATCACAGAGAGTAAAATGCTTGAAGAGAAGAACGAAACAATTATTTATAAACTTCTAAAACATCCATACATTTATTCAAACCAATTTACAATTAAAGCTCATGAAAAATTCCATTACATGGCTAGGGTTTCATCAAAACCCTAGAAAAGACGACTAGCCACTCATGGAGGAGTGGAAAGAGGAAGAAGATGAGGAAGAAACCACCATGGGAGACATCCTTGAAGCTTTTTGTTTCTCTTCCCTTCCAAACCCTAGCCTCTCCCTTTAGGTCAAAACAACTTCAGAACCTTAGAAAAGCCTTTTCCTTTTCTTTTTATACTTCTACTCACTTCCAAACAGGTTTAAAACGTCGGTTTGACTTTTCCAGAAAAAGTCAACGCACGTGCGGAAAAGTCAACTATGTCCAAATTCTGTCTTTTTGCCCATTTTATGCTCCGACGATGTACAACCTGATTGACATTCAACACCCATAAAGTATACAGTTTGACCAGCAAGTGAAGTTAAGAGATTCTGTTTAACGGCCTCAATGATGTACAATTCGGCCTTAATCACATCCCCCAACTTACAACTTGCTAGTCCTCAAGCAAGTAAAATAAAATAAAATTAAACAAAATCTATCTATTTCTTCTTTCATGGAAAAACGGTTGCATTTAGCATATGCAACAAGCCTTTAAACCATAAGGTTACCCCAAGTGGACGAGTAAAGTCTCGTGAGGGTTTCCAGAAATGATACCCACAAACATTAACATATTCATAAATACTCAACAACAAATGACCACACTACTCCACTTAACAATCAACTTATGTACCACTACAGTGTGATATTGAGACATCATGAGTCATTAAAGGCACAGTGGACAAGCATGAAGGAACCTATTGAGTCAAAACCACAATTCAGTTAATACAAAAGTAAAGTCCCCTGTACTTGTGCATGCTAGTAAACAAGTCATGAGTACCCTTGGTGTAAAGTGCAATCTTCATATTAGTTAACTATCCACTATAATAGCCCAGTGTAACTCATAATAACACCCAACATATACAGAAAAACTAACCTGTTGCAGCCAAGATTCTCAAAAGTTGTTGTTGTTGTTGTTTTTTTTTTTTTTTTTTTTTTTTTTTTTTTTTTTTTTTTTTTTTTTAAATGACTGTGCAATGTCCTGATCCATTAAGCTTTCTAATCAACCCATGTAACAAGCATTGGGCCAATGACTCCCAAACCAGACGGTTTTAGGGCACTAGGTGTAAAGACACCCCTACGGGCTTAATAACTCGAGTTTAAAAGGCTACGAATCCGAACAAGTCATTCTTCTTATTTTTCCTTAACTGTGCAATGTCCAAGTCCCTTAAGCTTTCTAATCAACCCATATAGCAAGTTTTGGGCCAATGACTTCCAAACCAGACGGTTTTAGCGCATTAGGTGTAGAGACACCCCTACGGGCTTAATAACTCGAGTTAAAAAGGCTACGAACCAAAACAAGTCAAGTTTTTTTTTTTATTATTTTTATCTTGGCTCCTCATTTATTCTTTTCTGCAACTCTAGCTATTATCAATGATGTACACCAGGGATTATAATAAAAAGATTACCGCTATGATAGTGTGTTCATGTGAATTAAGGCATACTCATGACAAGTGTACTAATACCACAAACACAGACAACTCTCCTCGTGCAAACATCGCATGCAAGTATCTACCCAATAAACCCTTTTCATACAAGTCTACTATGATCTCCAATTAACATATGCAAATATCATCACCCTACTAGCAAAAAGTCACATTAAGTGAAGTAATGCAATCAAGTGAAACAGGTATAAGTATGAATTATGAGCTAAATAGAAATGCACAAAAGAAAATATAACCCTCATCCCCCAACTTGAATATGACATTGTCCTCAATGGAAAAGTAAAGAGAAATGAAAGAAAATTACCAGAAATGTAGGTGCAGAACCAGGTAGGCAGAGAGTAACAGAGAGACACTCACACTTTTTTTTCTTTTTTCTTTTTTTTTGTAAATAAAAACGAAAATAATTAAATAAATGAATAAAAATGACCTTAAATTAAATTAAATAAATTGTAAACTAAACTAAGCTAAACTACTTATTCATTAAATGATAAACTAAACTAAACTAAACTACTTAATAGAAGAGAAGAAAAGAAAAGAAAAGAAAATAAAATAAAAACTAAACGACTTATTCATTAAATGAACAATTACAGTATAGAAGAAAAATAAAAATAACATTACTAACTACACAAGTATAATAAAAATAAAAATAAAACCAAACTCGACTAACTAATTAAACTAACTAGAATCACTACGAAGTAGTTTAAACTAAACAAATATAGCAAATAAATAATGGTACTAACAATAATCGTAATTTAGTTTTTTTTTTTTTTACGAGAATAGAAAATAGAAAATAAAAATAAATAACTAAATAAATAAAACGAAATTTTTTTTTATAAAAAATCATAAATAAAATAAATGTATATTTATTTATTTATTTTTAAAATTTATTTATGTATTTATTTACTTAAATAAATTAAAAATGAAATTAAAAAAAATAATAAGAAGAATAAAAAAAATAAAATAAAAAATAAAACAAAAACAAACGCACGCACCTGCTTATCAAGCAGGGTGCGATTTGGAGTTTGATAACTTTCTCGCACATGCGGGGCCCAGGCCGTACGTGCGGCGATTCACCCCTGGTGTGAATTTTTTTTTTTTTTTCTTTTATAATAATCGGCGTCCCGCACGTGCGGGAGTCAAGCCGCACGTGCGGCTGGTCAACGCACATGCCCCACGCACTTGCTTATTAAACAGTAGGCAATGTGGTTTTGATTCACAATTTCCCGCATGTGCGGGGCCAGGCCGCATGTGCGGCGATTTCACCCAGGCGTTTTTTTTTTTTTTTTTACAAATGAACATGTATAACAACAAAAAAAAAAATTATTTTATTATTTTTTTATTTTTAACTTGAACAAGTATAACAACTATTTTTTTTTTTTTAACACAGAAAATAAACATGAAAGCATGCTTTTTTTTTCTTTTTCTTTTTTTTTTAACTAACTCTCAGCACCTAACAAAAGGCACCAGAGTTATGGCATAAAGTTGCCACTTCAGAATCCCCCAAGTAATAAAACCCAGCGTAGTTTATAGCCTTCGGGCTAGTACAACCCAAATATACTAAACCATTTCTACCTTCAATTGACATCCGAAATAAATAAAGCACATAAGAACATAACAGAATGCCCACTAAAGGTATAATCTTCACGCGAAAACTACGGGTACTACTTTTCTCCCTAACTGTGTTTGTAACTTTCCCTATTCTCCAATAGGGTGACAGACTAGGTTGATTCGGTATCCAGAATCGAGGCGCATAAAGCTACCTCAACCTATGGGGCTGCCATACAGAGTTCAAGCCGAGGTAGTTTTGAAGCAATCTCCACACCCCTGGGTATTTAAACTAGACTCTAGTCTCGGTAATCCCAAACCTTTGTGTTCTAGGCTTTGCCATTCGAACTCTAGTTTCCACCGTCTCAGTTGGTCTCCTAGGAACTCACTACAAACACGGTTAGGTGGCTATACCAAACCGTCAGATGCCGTTCGGGCACGGCTAACACCAAAGGAATTACACCTTTAGAGGATTTAAAGTCTCCTAGACGCAAATAAAGCATAACGAGAACAAAGAAAAACAGAATAGCATAGAAAGAAAAGAAAAGAGAATAAAGAATCAATCTATCAATCATAGTAAAATGGGTCTATCAAACCCCTGGGTAAAGGAAAATGATCCTTCCTAGTCGAGGAATTTAGTCTCCTACAATCAATGCACACTCGCCACCCAGTAGTGGTTCGTGTGGGAACTAACTCTCCTCCCTCATTCTCAACAACGGTGATGCCCGATTTCTTGGGCACCACTTGTGTGGGACTCACCCACTTGCTATCTGAGATGGGGTATATAATACCCGCATCCAACAATTTTAATACCTCCTTTTTCACCACCTCTTTCATGTTAGGATTCAGTCTCCATTGCATTTCGCGAGAAGGTTTGGTGTCCTCCTCTAGGTGTATATAATGCATGCACATGGATGGATCTATCCCTTTCAAATCAGCCACTGACCACCCTATAGCACTCCGATGTGCCATGAGAACACTCATTAACTGACTCTCCTGCTCCACAGTCAAGTTAGATGCAATGATAACTGGTAAAGTCTCCTGGGGCCCTAAAAATGCATACTTGAGTGTAGCCGGAAGTGGCTTCAACTCAAGTGTAGGTGGTGTGACCAAAGATGGTGTGGCAGGCTCTCTCGACAAAGGAGGAAGTGACTCAAACCGGGCTTTCCATGGAGGAAAATCTGGTGTAGAAGAAGAATTAAGCAAGACATTCACCTCCTCAACTGACCCATCAATATCAAAATTTTCAAACCCAAAATGAGCTAGACAAGCCTCTAAAGGTCCTCTACAAGAATGGAGGGCAAAGCCTCCTCCACAATCTCATCCACAACATCCACTAATAAGCACTCCTCTCTCTCATGAGGTTGTTGGGATGCTTGGAAAACATTAAGTTTCACTTGCATGTTGCCAAATGAAACTTTCATAACCCCGGTCCGACAATTGATGCATGCATTGGCCGTAGCCAAGAAAGGTCGACCTAAGATCACCGGGATTTGTTTCTTAGAACTGGCTACCGGTTCCATATCTAACACCAAAAAGTCAACAGGGAAGTAGAACCTATCAACCTTAACTAGCACATCCTCAATCATGCCACGTGGCACTCTGAGGGACCGGTCAGCCAATTGAAGAGTGACAGTAGTGGGCTTCAACTCGCCAAGCCCAAATTCCTCGTACACAGAATACGACAATAAATTGACACTAGCCCCTAAATCTAATAAGGCCCTATCAATGAAATGGTCCCCTATAATACATGCAATGGTTGGGGCACCCGGGTCCTTAAGCTTAGGAGGTGTGTCATTCAACAAGATGGAGCTTACTTGCTTCGTGAGTAGGACCTTTTGGGACACATGTGTCCTAGATTTACGCTTTTGCGTAAAAAGGTCCTTCAGAAATTTGGCATATGATGGTACTTGCTTAATCGCCTCCAACAGGGAGAGGTTGATTTTTACCTGTTTAAAGACATCCATCATTGCCTCCATAGATGCCGCCTTCTTATTAAAAGGGGACGGTGTATCAAGGCATGGGGAAAGGGTGCCTTAGGCACATATGGAGTGCTAGGGACTAAGTCATCCCTCTTAAGTATTTCCCCCTCACCCTTGCTCGCATTAGGTGTACCCCCGTGGTTACCCTTCTTAACTCTAGTTGCATCAGACGCAACTGACTGAGGCTCTAACTCCCTACCACTTCTCAAAGCAACCACCGCCTGCACTTGCTCATGTTGCTTACCATTCCCACCCGAACTCTCTGCCCCGTATTATCCCTTAGGGTTGGCCACAGTTTGACTTGGTAATTTTCCCTCCTTCTCCGATTCATGTTGTTAGCCATTTGACCCAATTGGGTCTCTATCTTGGCAATAGAGTGAGTGTGGGAGTGAACTATCGGTGCTAACCCCTTAAGTTCTGAGAGAACTTCCAACACCTGAGTCTCAAAGGCAGAGTTGCCCTAGGAACAGGCGGGGGTTGTGGTTGCCGGTACGGTTGTGGGGGTCGATAAGGTTGCGGTGGTTGGTAGGATGATTGGTTGGCAAAATTATCGAAATTCTGCCTTGGTGGTGGAGGATTGTAAGAAGTGCCTTGTGAAGGGGGTCTCCATGAGAAATTAAGGTGATTTCTCCATCCCGGATTATATGTGTTGGAGTATGGGTCATTACCTGGGTTGGAGAATCCTTAAGCCACATTCACATGCTCTTGGACTAACTCCAGAAATTGTGATGCCGAAGGGCACTCACTCAAGTCATGAGCAGGGCTCGCACATATAACACATGCCTCACGGAATTGAGGCTGATCTTGCTGGGTAGGGGCATGTCCCGTAGCTAATAAGTGGTCTATCTTGCGAGACAGTGCCTCTACTTGTTGGGCTAATTCTAGGTTTTGCCCGACCTCATAAATGCCCCCTCTTTTCGGGGCTCCAACTACTGGTTGCCGGACTTGCCGGACTGCAGAGGCATGGTGAAGGGAATTATCACTTAGGTTCTCAAACAATTGCCATGCCTCGGCATCATTTTTAGACATAAATGTCCCACCACAGGATGAATCCACCATTTGGCGGTGCGGCTCAGTTAAGCCATAATAAAATGTTTGAACAAGTTGCCAATCAGGCACTTGGTGGTGGGGACACTGTTGGAGAAGGTCTCGAAGTCTTTCCCACGTCTCATGGAATTGCTCGCCATCCATTTGAGCAAAGTTTGTGATGGCTCGCCTAAGTTGGTTGGTTTTACCTATGGGAAAGTACTTCTCCAAGAACCGTTGCTGTAATTAGTCCTAAGTTGTGATTGAATTAGTAGGTAAAGAATTTAGCCAGTGTTTGGCTTTATCCTTTAACGAGAATGGAAACAATCGCAACATTAAGGCCTCATTTGTGAAATTTGGATCCTCACTGTCGAGCAAATTTCCAGAAATTCATTCAAATGCTTATAAGGATCATCATGAGTTAGTCCATGGAATGATGGGAGCATTTTGTATGGATCCTCACTGTCGAGCAAATTTCAAAATTCATTCAAATGGTTATAAGGATCATCATGAGTTAGTCCATGGAATGATGGGAGCATTTGTATGGTGCTAGACTTAATCTCATAATGAGCAGCAGTGGTGTTGGGTAATTGGATGCATGATGGTGATGTATATGCAGTGGGTGTAAAATAATCCTTAAGGGTCCGGTTGGCACATTCGGACATTAGGATCTGCCATCTCTAATGGCTCAATGTATGAATATGAATACTCAAGCCTAGGAACACGGGCAGAAGCCCTAAGTCTCCTAAGGGTCCTTTCTAGTTCAAGGTCCAAATTCCACAATTCAGGGCGACAAGAACGGTGCCCGTGCATACACTACTCACACACACACAAAAAGTTCGATTCTATGCACTAAGTTACGAAAGCATAATGCTAAAAGAGAAATACTCATAGCGGTTTAACGAAAACGCTTTACTCGTCTTGCGGGTGCTTGACGTGTAGACGTTATCTCATATCCCCAATTGAGCTTTGACTTTCGTTTTAGCACTTTGGTGCTTTGCTTGTGAGTGTTTGCTTCTGTTTGCTCACTTTAGTGCTGCGCTTTTTTGTTTTTTTTTTTTTAAAAAGCTCGGCTGCGCTCCGCTTGCACTTCAATGATAGCTCCAACTTCACCAAAATTTGATGGGTCGTTGAACACACCAAAATTAAATACTAAACTATACCAAATTCTATCATAATAATGGCAAGTCATGTATCGATCCACAGGGACTATTGTGAAATTAAACTAATTTAATTGTTAAATTCCTAAATTAATTTTGATAAAAGATTGAATGATCATAACCTAATTTAATAACGAATAAATTAAACTAAGGAATTAAAATTCTCAATAATAAATGAAATTGGGTTTACTGAATTGGGGAAAAATCCTAGGGTAGAGAATTCACCACTAACCACATGAATGAGACTTAACATCAACCACCAATCGCAATTCGGTTTGAACAACCCAATATTTCACAACTACAAGTTGAAATATTGATCAAGAGGGTTGTTGCATTCAATGTACAGGCACGAATCATCCCGAGTATACGAGTCGTTTGCTCTAAACTAAGTTAGCAAAACGACCCGTCTCTCATAGCATGACTCGTCTCATACTTTGAATACAAACACAAAGAATACTAATGTATGGAAAGCATTAAACAATCACAGAGAGTAAAATGCTTGAAGAGAAGAACGAAACAATTATTTATAAACTTCTAAAACATCCATACATTTATTCAAATCAATTTACAATTAAAGCTCATGAAAAATTCCTTCCAAACCCTAGCCTCTCCATTTAGGTCAAAACAACTTCAAACCTTAGAAAAGCCTTTTCCTTTTCTTTTTATACTTCTACTCACTTCCAAACAGGTTTAAAACGTCGGTTTGACTTTCCCAGAAAAATTCAACGCACGTGCGGAAAAGTCAACTCTGTCCAAATTCTGTCTTTTTGCCCATTTTATGCTCCGACGATGTACAACCTAATTGACATTCAACACGCATAAAGTATACAGTTTGACCAGCAAGTGAAGTTACGAGATTCTGTTTAACGGCCTCAATGATGTACAATTCGGCCTTAATCACTAATGTTTTAGTTATTATTCATATTATGTTTACCATATCTCTACTGGGCGTTGGCTCACCCTATATGGGACACCATTTTCAGGTTCAGGTGATATGCCACCTCCAAGGACGTAGCTTGAGAGGCTTAGAGGCTGAAGATCTTTTGTTGTTATCTTTTTGGTATTACGTGTAAATTCAAGCCAAGGGCTTATTTTGTAAAAAGAGTTAGAACTCTTCTTTTGTTGTAACCAAGTGTTGACTTAGAAAGTTGTAAGCCCGCAGGGCATTTACTTTTGATGTCAACATGAAATACTTTTGTACTTAATACTCTGATGAATGGAAATATGCTTTATTCACTTATGTCTATGCATGTCAAGAATGTGGGGTTTATATGTATTATTTTGAGGGCGTTACATTTTCACTTTGACCATTCATGTTTGCAATCCTTACTCCTAGACTAACTTCCATCCAAAAAAATAAAAAAATTTGTCACATCACTAACACATCAGCTCCATATGTGATGTAAAAAATTCACTAAAGATGCAAAAAAATAAAAAATAAAAAACAAAAAAATTAGAATTTTTGTTAGTCTTTAGTAAACTTTTTTTTCCAAATTTATTCATAAACATTATTACATTATAGATACATCTAGATTAGATGCAGTTGAAAAAATAAAAATAAATTTGATTAAAAAAAAAAAAGAAAAATGTTCACTAAAGACAAAAAAAAAACGATAGTAAAATTTTCATTTCAGAATTGAAAATGCAAGTGTCTGAGTCAGTATATTTTTATTTTTTGGTCTTTACTAAACTTTTTTCTTTTTTTAGTTAATTTGTTTTTATTTTTTTAGTTGCATCTAATCTAGATGCATCTATAATGTAATAATGTTTATGAATAAATTTTAATAAAAAAAAAAGTTCACTAAAGACTAAAAAAAATTCCAATTTTTTTGTTTTCTATTTTTTATTTTTTGCATCTTTAGTGATTTTTTAAATCACACATGGAACTGATGTGTTAATGATGTAGGAGATTCTGTTAGCTTTTTGGATGGAAGTTAATCTAGGAATAAAGTGGGGAGGATTGCAAATATGAAGGGCAAAAGTTGGATGGATTGCAAACATGAAGGGCCAAAATGGAAAAAAAATTAAATTTAAAGGGTCAAAGGGAAAGGATTGCAAACATGAAGGACCAAAGTGAGACAAATTAAACATAAAGGGCCAAAGTAGAAAATGGGTGAAACTTTAGGGGGGCAAAGTGTAATTTACCCAATTTAATTTGTAGACACACTTTCCAGATCTAGTGATGTGTCAATGAAATGATTAATTGATAATTAAAGAATAAATGAGAAAGGGAGGGTTGACTTAAACATTTTAATAGAGTGTCAGATTATTAGGTATAATTTTTAATTCTGAATAATAATATCTTTTTCCTTATTTAGGATCATAAACTTTTCAAAAATTGAGACGAAATCTTAAACTTAGGGAAATTGAATTAATGTGTCATTGATTATTAAGATTTTCATTTATATATAACAATGATTTTCTAACTATTGTGGGGTAGTGATATGTTTGATGATATAAATATTTTTTATAATATAATTACTCTTCTATGTATTTACAACAAAAAAAAAAATTAAATGGAAAATAATTTTTTTTTTTTTTAAATTTAGTGTATGGAATTATGTTTTTCTACAATTATAAATATTTATTTCTCTAATACATTATTGAAAATGTTCTAAAATTTTAAGGGGCAATTTTAAATTTGGAATTAATGTGGCATTAAGTATTAAATCTTTCATTTATAAATGCAGAGAATTAGAACTTTAGGAAGCAATCAAAGGTATATTTCTACTATCCTTTAAGTGAAATCTTAAACTTAGGGAAATTAAATTAATGCGTCATTGATTATTAAGATTTTCATTTATATATAACAATGATTTTCTAACTATTGTGGGGTAGTGATATGTTTGATGATATAAATATTTTTTATAATATAATTACTCTTCTATGTATTTACAAAAAAAATAAAAAAAAATAAATGGAAAATAAATTTTTTTTTTTTAATTTAGTGTATGGAATTATGTTTTTCTACAATTATAAATATTTATTTGTCTAATACATTATTGAAAATGTCCTAAAATTTTAAGGGACAATTTTAAATTTGGAATTAATGTGGCATTAATTATTAAATCTTTCATTTATAAATGTAGAGAATTAGAACTTTAGGAAGCAATCAAAGATGTATCTCTACGATCATTTAAGTTTTATATTCTCATTCACATACAACTTGCACCCTTGTGAAGACCTCTCAATTCTCACAACCGATGATGGGTGATGGCTGAGAGGAAAACAATGATTTCAATCGTTCATCTTTTAATATAAAATGTAAAGTAGATTTAAAATTAGAATATTATTATAAAAATTGTAATTATTAATTTTCACTTAACGTAATTTTTTTATTAAAAATATTTTACTTAACATATCTTAAAAGTGAATAATTCATATCATTGAGTTATGATCCAAAGTGAACTATTAACATATCTTAAAAGTGAATAATTCATATTATTGAGTTATGATCCAAAGTGAACCCTATTCGCCTCACAGAAGTGACAGCAGCCATCCTCCATCCCTAATGATAAAGTGAAGTAAAGATGAAAGGTTACAAAAATTATCAAAAGATTATAACAATAAGAAAAATCATAAAGTAATGTAAGGATGAAAGGTTGCACGAATTATCAAAAGATCATAATTATTAGCTAACGGTTGAAATAAAGATAATAGGTTACACGAATCACTGAGAGATTAGTTCAAATAAAGATGAAAGGTTAAGAGAATCACCAAGAGATTATAACAATAAATTGGGACAGTGTTTGTTTGGAAGGATTGGAGGGGAGGATTGGACTCCATGTCAAATCCACTATAGAGTCCATTGTTTAGTTAAGAATTTATCTGTCAGATTAAAAGTGTTTGACTATTGTGTCCTAGGGTTATGTAGGATAGAAATAGTGGAATTGAAATCCCATGAGATTAAATTATAAAATAACACATTTGCTCTCCAAGAATTTGATTTCGTATTTATTTAGTAAAATAAACTAAAATATAAAAATTTGAATTAAAAAATAAAATAATTTAATTTTTGTTGATGTTTATTTATTTAAATTTTTTAATAAATCTTTGTAGATGTTTTATTTTAATTTTTTTAATATTTTATTTAATTGACATTTTATTTAATTTCATTAGATTTTTTTATTAACATAATTTTTTATTGATGTTTTATTTATTTAATTAAAAAATGAATTAGATAAATTTTTATTTAATCTAGCAAAAAAAATTTAAAATATTAAAGATAGATTTAGTATTGTTATTATTTAGTAAACAATTGAAAAATGTAAAATAATCTATTGAGTATTTATCATTCTTCATAATATTACAATCAAACATTAGATTCAATAGGATAGTCCTTTCTAAATATCTAATCCTATGATAAAACAAATATAAAATACATATCATTTTCAATCAGATAGTCCAGGAATTATATATCTCACGATTAATAATTCAATGGATTACAATCTCCCTTTATTCAGTCTGTCCAAATAAACATGGCCTTGTAGTATTTGAATAATGAATTTAAGTAATAATTTAAAAAGGAAAAAAAAATCATTTACTTGCCTAAATATGCAAAGGGGGACTTACTGCGTGTACTAATAAGTAGACTTATTGTCCAATAGATTCTATGAGAATTGATGACATTTTTCATCAAAGACAATAGTTTAAAAATTATCATAAAAAAATGTTACTAATTATAAATTTTAGTGACAGTTTAAAAAAATCGTCATAAAAAACGTTACTAATTTTTAACTTTCAGTTTCAGTAACAGTTTGAAAAAAAATTTACTAAAAACGTCACAAATTATAAATTTTTACGACAATTTATAAAAATCGTGACCAAAAAAAAAAAAAGAGTCAATAATTGTCAATTTTTAGCGATATATACAAAAAATTGTCACAAAAAAATTATATTTAAGGATGATTTTACTAGGACTTATTTTTAATAGGACTTGATGGGAATTAAATTCAACTATTAGGACCTATTGATAGTTTACCTTATGGGAATTAAAGCTTTACTTATCTCTCTAAATACAAATCATATTTTTTTGCTTTATTATTTTGAGATAAACTCCCCTTCATACCTCATCTCTTCATATTAATGATTCAAATCGTCTATCTCATAAGTCCCGCAATAAAGGTCATCCATACAAAAAAATTAGTTTCATCAGACAACTAGAAACATAGGAACAAATCGTATTTTGTTTTATAAAATAGATAGTTTAAATTTAATTATATTTACCATTTATTTTATAAAACAAAATCAATTTATTTTTGTATTTACAATTTTCTGATAAAGTTGATTTTTTGCATAGATAATTTTTATTGTGAGGCCTATAAAATAGACAGTTTAGATTATCGATGCAGGTTCAAATTGAAACTTATAAAAAGAATATAGAAAAATATGAAGATATCTATATAATAAGGCAAGAGGCTTTTTCAAAATGTCTTAAAATGTATGAGAGATACATTTTGAATCAAGGGTTTAGATCCATTCTAATAAATATCAATGGTTGAGATGATGTTTGATTCCCGTCCAAACGCTCATCTCTCTCTCACTCCTACGTCTGCCCAAACAGACGCCTCTCTTTACACGTTCTCTCTCTACATATCTGGCCCTCTCTACACGTTCTCTCTCTACACGTTCGCTCATCGCCGCCATTGAAGGAAAAGATCGAACTTGGCTCATCGACACCTACCCTCCTCGCAATCGCACCCGCACCCGCACCCGCACCCACTCCCTTCAAACCCATCGTTGCTGCAATTCAAACCCATCGTTAATTAAGTTCCGCTCATCGCCGCCACTGAAGATCGACACCCACCCTCCTGGCTGCACCCATCCCTCTTTGCTCGGCTCCCCATCGTTGCTTCAATTCAAATCCATCGTTCTTCGGTTCAACAGAGGTAAGTTCTTCAGTTCCAGAGGCTTCAATTGTTTATGGGTCATTTACATTGGGCTCCATAGTAAAACCCACAATTTTTTGAATCAACTAATACATTTTATTAGTTTTTGGTTTTAGTGAACAATCTGATCTGAATGTACCATGGCTTTGCTCTTCTTCTGCTCTATCCTGTTCACCGGTCCTAATTTCCCTTTTCATTGGAGGCCGTAACGACGACGATGACCTTACTCTTCTTCCAAGATTTATAGAGTGTGTGATATTATTAGAGGAGAGAGAGAGAGAGAGAGAGATTGATTGATATTTAGAAAAAACTATATTTTTATATATTAAATAGGGAATTTTAGAGAGAGAAATGTTGGGTCTGGAGCGGTAGCTAATATGGAGAAGGATTTTGATTCAAAGCTAAGGATTGAGAGCAATTCTTCCAATGGAGGGAACATACCCAGATCTAAGAGCTTTGAATTGGGCAGTGTCTATGGCGTTGGTTCTTATTCCCAGATCTAAGAGCTTTATTTATTAATTTAATTTTATTATTATTATTATTATTATTATTATTACTATTAATTTGATTTATGTTGATTTATTATGGTGTTTTGATGATTTATGTTCATTAGAGATTAAGTTAGTTAGAGTTTGTTGTTGAATTGCCAAGCAAAGAGTTTGCTTTTTGAATTTAATCACATAATGAAAATATGTAATGAAATCTCTTCTTTGTATACCAAAGACCTTAGGAACACTTATTTCTTAAATTTTCCCTCTAGTATTAGTAAGAGTTGAAAAAAATAAAACCCAAAGAAAATATTGATTGATTTTTGTAACTTAATGTTTTTATCAATCATTAATTTGTATCTATGTTGACAATGTGTTGTGTTTTTTGGTAGTGTTTGCATTGGGTAATCTATTATTATTGTGCAACATTGTTTGTGTTTAGTTTGAATTGGGTGGTCTATGAAAAACCTTTTAATAGTGTGACAATGCGTGTGTTTGTTTTGAATTGGGTAGTCTCTTTTAATTATCATATTGGCTCTTTTCTATATTTTACAGGTGAATGAAGACTATAAGCGAATGGTAATATCGGCTCCCTTTTATAGGTCTACATTTTGTATCTCTCTAATGATTTTGTATTTATTGTTCTGGGAGTTACAATATTAAACTAAACGTGCACTTCTTTGATTGATGAGTGTTGAAAGAGTGGCAATCTCGAGTGAGCGACAATTTGTGCATACTTCGTTCAATTTGTTTGAAAAGATATGATAATGTTTGAAGGCACATTTCTCTTTCATCTTTATCCTAAATGGCATCCAAAGTGGTAAACTCACATGAATTTTATAAAGTTTTATGTTCCACAGTTGTCTTAGTAGTGAAAATGGAATTTTTTTTAAATATATATTTTTGGAAGGGTGACACTTTTGCAAAGTAAATTTTAAATTTTCTACTTTTTTCCACGGTATATACTATGAAAATATGTCATATTCCTAAATACTCTCCTATTTAAACTTTATGTTCCTAAATAATTTTTTGAAATATGTCACGTTCCTAAAGTACTTTTACTTTTTTGATCTTCTTCCTTATTCATGCTAAATACTCTACTATTGTTGGTTGGATATGAATCTATAGGAATTGGATGAGATGAAGAAGATTTTGAAAGAGTCCGGGGTTGTTCATTGATAGAAGGAAACAAACCAATGGCACCCTTGAACTCTCCAATTAAGGTAATCTCTTCAAGCTTCCATGTTGTATGATTTATTTTTTATTTTTTTAGAGAAAAGATTCAACCATTTAAGTTTTATATGGGAGTGCCTTTAGGCACGAGTGATATGCTAGCAATTCATATCAGACATTTTTTTTTTCTCTGAATAACATTCCTTTTTAATCTGTTTGATTTGATTTGTTATTTATTTCATATATAGTTACTAAAATGACTATTGGACCATTTTAAAGTCCTTTTACTATAGTTATTTTTTAATGCAACAATTTCAATTTTAAAATTGTCGTAGTTGATGTAATTAATGACTTCCAAATTAATCATCTGTGTAATTACTCTTATTTAAAATACTTTTTCATTTACATGATTAGTGTAGTCACATTGGGACATTATATGAATGCAATGATTTTGTAAATTCAACCAATGGACTCTTAACAGAATTATAGAATTAACGAGTTAATTTGTTTTAAAGCTATAAAGCTGAGTTCAAGAATTCTTTGATTGGTTGTTGAGAATTTCATCATGCTATTTGAGTCATTTAGAATCTTTCAAATTTTAAGCAATTTGTTGAGTTTTATATATTCCAAACCTTCTATCTTTAAAGCTTCGTCTTAAGTATTCCGATTTTCGTCTAGATACTTCTTATAAATGATTTGGTAATTGTTTTGGAATGTAGGAGAGCTTAGGCATCAATTTCATCATGCTATTTTGAGTCATTTAGAATCTTTCAAATTTTAAGCAATTTGTTGAGTTTTATATATTCAAACCTTCTATCTTTAAAGCTTCGTCTTAAGTATTGATTTTCGTCTAAATACTTCTTATAAATGATTTGGTAATTGTTTTGGAATGTAGGAGAGCTTAGGCATCATTAGTTAACTTATTTTGATTTGTCATTTTCAAGTGTATGTAATTATGCATTTCATTTTCAAGTGTAAATCTGAAACTTTGTCATGTGTATATGTGAAAGTAATTTGTGACTATACTAATACACTTTTCTGAATATTTTGTTTTGATAGCTAAAAGATGATTCTTTACTTATAAAGCGTCTTTTGACTATGTGTAGTAGTGTAAGCACATGCATTGCACGTCAATAAGTTTTCTTGGTGCAAAGCTAGAGAGTTCGAGTGTAGAATTTACCCTATTTTTGGTTTTATTGTTGACAAACTTTGAAAATGATTGATGTTATATAAAGTTAAAGATTATTTAAAGACAGATTGATGTTGTGTAAACTTATATAGATTTGGTTTGGTGTGGATGTTTGCTATGTGGATTTTGATCAAAAAAACCGTGTTTCGGCATGAGGTGCTCCAAAGGGAGAATGGAGAATTCTCTATACATGATTCCAATATGCATGTATATATATGATTCCAAACCCCAAACCCATCTATATAATAAGGGAGAAGGGTTTTTGAAAATATATAAAATGTATCAGAGATACATTTGATATTAACGGATAAGATGAATTTAAGTTTATATCGATGGTTCAGATGAATGACGATTGCCGCCTAAATATACCCACGTCTAACCCTTACAGAGTAACAGAGTACTTTTTGATTTTGATTTTGATTTTGATTTTGATTTTGATTTTGATTTTGATTTTGATTTTTGTTTTTCTAAACCTTAAATTGATTTGTTAATTAGGTATTTTCTGGATATCATTTTTAGGTATTTGGATTGCTCTAAAACAATTCTCCGAAAAATAGCATTTCAGTTTCAGAGCTCTCTGTATACACCCCTTCCATTGATCGGTGAGCGTTTTTGTGTTTTATTTTTTGATAGTAACTTCAATTCCATTGTGAGTTTCGATTACTTTGTAATTGTGTTTATGTATAGTTGATGTGTTTCAAATTATGTTGATTTGTTTGTACCCAATTGTGTTTGTTATTGCCAGAAAAAAAGGAGAATTTTTATTGGGTTTTAAGTTTTAAAACTTAATAGAAGTAGTTTTATTGGTGGGTTGGTGTCATTGGATTTGTTTCATGGAAACCTAGGAGTGCTTCTACGTTTGGAGCTAATTTGGTGAGCTAGGTCTGAATTTGGAGGTGAATTCAGGAGTGGTGAGTGGTTGTCAAGCTTTGAAGAATAAGTTATTCTCTTACTTTCTCTCTCTACCCAACCCCGAACCCCTTATTCCTCTGTTTCTTTCTTTGAATTTATTTGGTCTAATGTTTAGTTTGGTGTGATTTTGATTGACTTTTGTTAGGTTGTTGTTGCCTCAAGCTGTTGCCTCAAGTTATTTGGTGTGATTTTGATTTTGCTATTGCCTCAATTTCATTCATGTTAATTTGATTTTGATTTTGCCTCAATTTTAATTTTGATTTTGTTGTTGCCTCAATTTGATTTTGCTGTTGGCCTTAATTTAACTTCTCTCTTCTAATTTCTCTCTAAACTTGGGAATTTGATTGACGAAAATTTTTCTATTTCAACACAGTCAAGTTTCTTGAGGCAACAACAAAATCAAAATCACACCAAATAACTTCTCTCTTCTAATTTCTCTCTAAACTTGGGAATTTGATTCATGAAAATTTGTCTATTTCAACACAGTCAAGTTATTTTTTTTTTTTTGGTTAAAATAGTGTGGGTCTTTGTATATTAGATCAATCTTTGTATATTATTAAAATAGTATATTTGTTGTAGTGAACCAAAATAGTATCTTTGTTGCCATTAATAACCTACAATATATTTGGGTTTTGATATATTGTTTACAGCTTTTTGAAATCTATATAAGTAACCAAACTGTCACGCCCTCAAAATAATGCATATAAACCCAACATTCATGATATTCATAGACAAGAGAATAAGGCATATTTCCATTCATCAGAGTATTCTTACAAAAAGTAGTACATGTTGACAACAAAAGTAAATGCCCTGTAGGCTTACAACTTTCCAAGTCAACACTTGGTTACAACAAAAGAAGAGTTTTAACTCTCTACACATATAAGCCCTTGGCTTGAATTTACATGTATCATCAAAATAGTAAAACAACCAAAAGAGTCTTCAACTCCCAAAACCATCCAAGCTAAGGCCTTAGAGGCGGCATAACACCTGAACCTGAAAATGATGTCCCATATAGGGTGAGTCAACGCCCAGTAGAGATATGCTAAACATAATATGAGCAAAACATTGGCATTTGATAAATGTTTAACTCATATAAACCAACATACATCTCTTTTCATTTTATTAACCAAACCAATTCATAGATATGGTTCTCTATTCAGCCAGACAATTCATAATGAGACTACAACTCATATCAACAATACTTCAACAATTCAATTTCAAATGAGACTACAACTCATATTATGATTATTTCAATACTTCAATTCATCTACGTTATGCAAACGCAATTAGGATTTCGGGACTTTCACCCTAGACAATCCGACCAACTTAGTTATCACTGGAGTCCATCCCCTATCTTCTCTCAAATCAGGTTTAGGAGTACATCCCCTATCTCCTCCCAAACCGTGGAGTACATCCCCTATCTCCTCCCAAACGACATACATATACAATGTATTTAAACACTTATCATATATAATGATCAAGCAAAGCACATATTCAATGTGTTATTTCATCCGTCATATTCAATGACATACTCAATTAATTAGTTTTAATTCACCTAATCATCATGCAGTGTCTACAACAATCAAGACTATCCTCCACCGATAGCCCAAAACAATTATTTCTAAACAGATAATAAATTATCAAACAGATAAATTATCTATAATTTCAAAGGTGAGTGATTAATCAATCCAACTCTACCATTAAATCTCATAATTTCCCAATTTCATTATTTCCAACTCAATTTCATATTTCTATAACTTTCCCAAATTAATTATATAAATTAATTCATCATAATAAATTAGGGTTTTTCTCCCCCTTTTCTCAACATTGACCCAAAGGTCCAAATATTAACACTAAACATCAATAACCTCATTTTAAGACCCAAAATACACATGTATGGGTCAAAAGAACAAAACCCTTCTTTATACATTTTGAAACCCTAACACCCAAAATTTCCAAACTTCAACATTAAATCAAAATGACTACATGTTTATGTCAAAGACCATAAATATGAGTAGTAATCCCTACCTCAAATTTCGGAGCTCAAAGGAGAAGAAGAAGAAAACTCAAGATGCTCCAAACACCAAATTTTTTGGATCAAAACGAAGGCCACGCCAAGCTCCACACTTTTTACAAAGGGACTAGAGTAGAAGATCACCAAAACTAGATGATTTCGTAGAGAGAAGATGTAGTCTAGAGTGAGAAGCTCTCAAGTTTGGGTATTGAAAAGCTAGAGAAAGAGAGAGAGAGTCGAAAAAGTGATTAAAAAAGGCTTCCCACGGACTGATATACTACACAGCCCGCTCGAGCGTGAAACGCCCCACTCGAGTGTTACACACAAACTCCTGCTCGAGCGTGAAAAGCGACGCTCGAGCATCGAATGCACACTTCCAGAAGTTCTGTAGACGAAGGTCCCCGCTCAAGCGTGAAAGTGGACGCTCGAGCGTCCGATGACCTGCAGGGAAAAGTACTGAGGGTTGAATAATCCCGCTTGAGCGTCAAACTCCCCGCGCAAGCGGAGGAACAAAAGCAAAGGGCCCGCTCGAGCGTTAGACAGAGACTCCCGCTCGAGCATGAAAAGCGACGCTCGAGCGTCGAATGCACACTTCCAAAAGTTCTGCAGACGAAGGTCCCGCTCGAGCGTGAAAGTGGACGCTCGAGTGTCCGATGACCTGCAGGGAAAAGTACTGAGGGTTGAATAATCCCGCTAGAGCGGAGGAACAAAGGCAAAGGGCCCGCCCGAGCGTCAAAAGCCCCGCTCGAGGTTAAAGGCCAAAATCTAGGCATCAACTCTTGGTTTCTAAACACAACCAACCTATTTCAAATTTTCCTAACACGTCCCAAACTCAAATATAAAGAATTAAAGGACGGAGATACGATAAAGACACAACACACATCCACGGAACCGAGTCCGGAATACAATAAACATTATAGGGAAAATCGGGATCGCTATACAAACACCATAGAGAAAGGTTGATCATCATAGGATTTCTGAGAACCTAAGAAAAGAAGAAGAAAAGAAAATAGAGAGAGAGAGAGAGAAAAGGTGGGTATGCCTTTTGAATACTACTTAAATTGTAGAAACATACATACATCTATATGTATGTTTTTTTTAATATATTTGGTGTTTGGTTACTTCTATTGAATATTTAGGTTTTGATTTCTATTGAATATATTGTTACAATTTTTATGATTTTTTGTTTTTTAGAAATTAGAGAGCCTAAAAAAAATGATTTGGAAAAAATATTTGACTACAATATATGGTTGTTAGTTTTTTTAAGATTTTATGAAAATGACGGAAATTATTTGGTATATGCGAAATACATACATCTCAAGATTAGTTGGGATGTAATTTTGAATATGTTGGTGAGCTAAAAACAAAAAATCAAAAAAAAAAAATTTTGTATTGTCACATTTAATTTATCAGTATTCTATATCTTAACCAGTATTTATATATAAATTCATTCTGTTCTATATAAAGTGAGTGGGGGTAAATGGAGGAGTGTCTTGAGAAGGGGACTTCCTAAAGAAAGTGTATGGGTTGATGGCTTTTTAAGTGTGAAATTGGTCCTTCTTTTTTATGAGTTTTATGGGTCTTCTTAAAGTGAAGAGCATGCCTTAGATTTATGTGTTTTTGTAGTTAGTATAGGAAAGGTAAAAAGAAAGTAGGGAAGGATTTGGAGGCAAAGGGCATGTGAAATTGTTTTTTGGAAATGTTTTTTTTTTTTTTTTTGGGTTAAATCGTATCTTTGTTGGTATTAATAACCTACAATATATTTGGGTTTTGATATATTGTTTACAGCTTTTTGAAGTCTATATAAGTAACCAAACACCATAGAGAAAGGTTGATCATCATAGGATTTCTGAGAACCTAAGAAAAGGAGAAAAGAAAATGGAGAGAGAGAGAGAGAGAGAGAGAGAGAGAGAGAGGGGAAGGTGGGTATGCTTTTGAATACTACTTAAATTGTAGAAACATACATACATCTGTATGTATGTTTTTTTGAATATATTTGGTGTTTGGTTACTTCTATTGAATATTTAGGTTTTGATTTCTATTGAATATATTGTTACAATTTTTATGATTTATTTTTTTTAGAAATTAGAGAGCTTAAAAATATAGCGATCCCGATTTCCCTTCCTTTGATTATTGTATTCCGGACTTAGGTTCCATGGAGTTCATCTTGTTGTTATCCTTTAATTCCGTGTGTTTGAGTTTTAGGATGTGTTGGGCGTGTTTGTTTCGAACAGGTTGGTTGAGCTTTAGTCTCATTCCTTGTTACCCAGAATTTTGGTGGTACGCTCGAGCGGGTCCCTTTGCGCTCGAGCGGAGTTTTCACACTCTCAGCATTTCGTGCCTCTGCAAAACTTCTGCAGGTGTGTTTTTCACGCTCGAGCGGATTTTATTACGCTCGAGCGGATAGCGCTCGAGCGGGTATCTTGGCGCTCGAGCGGGTAGTTCATTATCTGTAAAAGTACTGGAAAGGGGAAATCTACGCTCGAGCGGCTTTCCCTTTGCGCTCGAGCGGGTGTGTTTTGCAGTTGTATCTTGGCGCTCGAGCAGGTACACTTGCACTCGAGCGGGTCCAGTTTTTTGTGCTTGACGCTCAAGCGTCCTATTTTCCGCTCAAACGGGTCATACATACATCAGATATCAGCTGGGTCTTTTTAGATCACTTTTTCACTTTCACTCTCTCTCTTACTTTCTAAAAACCTCTTTTAAGTGCTCCTCTCTCTAGAATCTACCTTCTCTCTAGGGTTTGATTTAGTTAGAGTGATCCACTCTCTTAGTGTCTTTGTAAAAAGTATAGAGCTTGTTGAGAGCCACCTATCCATCCGAAAATTTCTTGATTTGGATGTAACGCCCTCAAAATTAAACCCATTAAATATAAAACAAGGCATGCATTATTAAAAGAAAAACATTATATTATTTAAATCATCAGAGTATTGCGAAATAAAACATCAAAATAAATGCCCTACGGGCTTACATCTTGCCAAGCCAACACTTGGACACAATTTCATGAGTTCTAACTCAAAACAATTAAAGCCCTGGGCTTGAATGTTTACATAATTCAAATAAATCAACTAAAACAAATAAGACAAGTCTTCAAGTCCAAATCCTCACAAGCTAAGTCTTTGGAGGTAATGAACCACCTGAACCTGAAAATGAAGTTCCCATATAGGGTGAGCCACAGCCCAGTAGAGAAATACTAAACCAAACATAAGAATTAACTAAAGCAGTAGCACCCGATACATGGTTAACACAAGATAATCAATTTACAATTTATCGACACAAACGCCTACGTTGTCTATGACACATGGTCTATGACACCTTTTACTTTCCATTTATACAGGCATGGCTCAGAACCTGGCCAAACAACTCAACAAGGATAACAAATCAAGTTAAACCTTTCTCATAACATAATAAACACACATGCTGGTGTTATATCAATCTCAATCAAATTCACTTCCTTACTTCCCAACTGATACACATGGTGGTGATGTATCATATCAACAACAAATAGAAATATTTCTACTATAATTAAGCACACACATAAGTGATGCTACTGGAGTCCATCCCCTATCTCCTCCAACAAATCCGGTTTAGAGGTCCATCCCCTATCTTCCCCTAAACCGTGGAGTTCATCCCCTATCTCCTCCAAAACAAATGCATATGCAATGAAACACACAATTGCCATATACAACACATAATCAATACATGAATGTTCTGTGTTAATTCAACAGGCAGTCAGATAAATGACTTAATTTCAGTTATACCTAAGCCGCATGCAAGGTCTACAACAATCAATGGCTATCCTCCACCGATAGCCCAAAACAGTTATTTCTAAAACAAGAAATAAATACAACAATGAATGTAAATTCAACATTCTCATAGGTAAGTATTTAAACTACCCACCTATATCATCAATTCACTAAATTTCCCCAATTCCATGAATTAAACTAAATTCCCCAATCTTCCTTTAAATTAATTATACAAATTAATCTAAACCAAAACCCTAGGGTTTCTCCCAAAATTACCAAACTACCCCCACATACCAAAATACCACCACTTAGGATTAAAGCGTATAAATGGAGTAGGAAATCCCTACCTCGAAGAAATAACTCAAAAAGGAGAAGATGAAGATGATGCCCAAAACTTGAAAGTGCTCCAAACTAACAATTGCTCAGTTTAAATGAAAGCCCTCATTCTCCTCTATCTTATTTGTAAAGCAACTAGAGTAAAAACACACCCTAACTAGATCAAACCTAGGAGAGAAGGTGTGTAGGGAGAGAGAAAACTCGTAACTAGGGGTTTCTGGATCAAAAAGTTGTAAAAAAAAATGATTTAAACTGTTGCTGCGCGTTTTAAACTGGACAGACTCGCTCGAGAGAAGACAAGGTCGCTCGAGCGACCAGACAAAAAATCCACGCTCGAGCGAAGAAAAGCTCGCTCGAGCCAAAAACTCGATGCTTCAGGTCTGCAACCCAGAAGCTCGCTCGAGCGACGAAATGCTCGCTCAAGCGAAGAACTCGAAAACATAACACCTCGCTCGCTCGAGCGAAGAAAAGCTCGCTCGAGCCAAGAAACACATCTCTCAGGTCCTAAGCCCAGACACAGACTCTCGCTTGAGCGACCAACCCTGGCTCGAGCGAAGAACAAAAACAACAGCTCGCTCGAGCGACAAACTCCTCGCTCGAGCGAAGGTCCAAAATTCTGGACAGCAACACTTGGTTTCCAATCCAACCCAACCAATCTGTAACAAACCTGCCCAACTCAACCATAACTCAAAATCAAAGAATTAAAGAACAACACAACAAAATCACACAATGCCTGGATCCACGGAACTTAAGTCCGGATACAACAATCTAAAGAAAAAGAAAGATCGGGGTCGCTATATTAGAGCACTTCGGGATTTCTTCATCATCTCCTTTGGGTTTCATCTCTTGAGTAGGGATTCCTACTCATCTTTATGAGCTTTGACATGAATATTGAGCTTTTGTATAAATGGTTTTGGATTTGGAGTTAGGGTTTTAAATGTGTATTTGGGTTTCAAAATGAGTATATTGATGTTGTTGATAATATTTGGACCATTGGGGTCAATATTCTGTAATTAATGACATTTATGATGTAAATGTGAAATTGGGTTGAAAATAATGAAATTGGCTCAATATGAGTTAGAATAGTGAAGTTGGATTTATTAATCGCTCACTTTTGAAAATGTCGATAAATTATCTGTTGACGCATTTATTATCTGTTTAGAAATAATTGCTTTGGGCTATCGGTGGAGGATAGTCTTGATTGTTGTAGACAATGCATGATGATTAGGCAAACTAAAACTAATCGATTGAGTATGCCATCGAATATGGCGGTTGATATAATACATGAATTTTATGTATTGATTTAGTTATGTATATGATATGCGCTTATATACATTGTGTTGTGTGGGAGGAGATAGGGGATGTACTCCACGGTTTAGGGGAAGATAGGGGATAGACCTCTAAACCGAATATTGTTTGGAAGGAGATAGGGGATGGACTCCATTGAATACCGCCTAACATGTGTATCATTTGTGAAGTATGGAAGTGCTGTTACGTGTTATTAACACAGCACCAAAATGTGTATCTGTTATGAAGTGTGAAATGTTTAATATAAGTTATTATTTCATCTGAAATAGAAATATTGTTGATATGGGACGTGATCTCAATCAAATTGATTGGCCAGGTTCTGAGCCATAGTTATGAATTGAGAATTGGATAAGAAGTGGAAAATGGAATGAAACATGGCCACTTTTGTCATGCAATTGAAATGGATTATGAATTGATTCGTGTGAGTTAAACATTTATCAACTGCCAATGTTTTAGTTATTGCTCATGTTATGTTTAGCATATCTCTACTAGGCGTTGACTCACCCTATATGGGACATCATTTTCAGGTACAGGTAGCATGCCACCTCCAAGGACGTAGCTTGAGAGGCTTAGTGGCTGGGACATCTTTTGTGATTACATTTTGTATTACATGTATATCAAGCCAAGGCTTTACCTGTGTTTCGAGTTAGTACTCCTTTTTGTAACCAAGTGTTGACGTGTCTTGAGAAGGGGACTTCCTAAAGAAAGTGTATGGGTTGATGGCTTTTTAAGTGTGAAATTGGTCCCTCTTTTTTATGGGTTTTATGGGTCTTCTTAAAGTGAAGAGCATGCCCTAGATTTATGTGTTTTTGTAGTTAGTATAGGAAAGGTAAAAAGAAAGTAGGGAAGGATTTGGAGGCAAAGGGCATGTGAAATTGTTTTTTGGAAATGTTTTTTTTTTTTTTTTTTGGTGGACAAATTTAAACTCAAAATTTGAATTGAGTTCTGTTAAAAAAAAAATAGTAATCAAAGTAGTTTATGTTTTACTATTAAAATGTAATCTGTTCACAAGACAAGTGAAAAAGAGAGAGAGAGAGAGAGAGAGAGAGAGAGAGAGAGAAGAGATATAATAGGGGTGATGTTATTTGTTTAAAGACTGGGAAAAGGAAATTTTTTTTTTTTAACAAAACTTTGTTATCCACCTCGGTGACAAAGCCCACGAGACATATTCTTACAATAAATTATCTTTCCCAGTTTTTACTTTAATTTTATTGGGGTGCATTAATGGCCCAATAATTTTACAAAATTCATTTAAAAGTCGAAACCAACAATTATATTTTAACCTCAAATTTTAGCAATGAATTTAATAAATTACATTTTAATTTAATAATTTTATATTCAATTATATTTTATATTCTGGTTTGTGGTTTCCAATTTTCCCTTTCTCTGCAACAGAAACAGTGGTCTCGCCATTGATCAACATCAAGCTCCGTGACTGTCCACCCTCCCTCGGCTCCCACCCTCCCAATATGAGAGGTATTTTATTTCTTCAGTTCTTCAGTTCTTTGAGGCTAATAGGGTGATGTTATTTGTTTAAAGACTGGGAAAGTGAAATTTTTTTTTTTTAACAAAACTTTGTTATCCACCTCGGTGACAAAGCCCACGAGACATATTCTTACAATAAATTATCTTTTCCAGTTTTTACTTTAATTTTATTGGGGTGCATTAATGGCCCAATAATTTTACAAAATTCATCATTTAAAGTCGAAACCAACAATTATATTTTAACCTCAAATTTTAGCAATGAATTTAATAAATTACATTTTAATTAATAATTTTATATTCAATTATATTTTATATTCTGGTTGTGGTTTCCAATTTTCCCTTTCTCTGCAACAGAAACAGTGGTCTCGCCATTGATCAACATCAAGCTCCGTGACTGTCCACCCTCCCTCGGCTCCCACCCTCCCAATATGAGAGGTATTTTATTTCTTCAGTTCTTCAGTTCTTTGAGGCTTCAGTTTTAGGGCCAATTTTTGAATCAGTCTATATATATGAACTGGTTTCCAATTTTCTGGTTGTGGTTTCCAATTTTCCCTTTCTCTGTCTTCAATCAGTTCTTTGTCTGGTTTGTTTGATGTACACAGATTTCTCCACCATGACCACGGTAGCAGATTTGCCTCTTCCTTTTCGTAGATACCCACACTCCTCACAACCATCTTTGCTCCTCCCTCCCCATCTCAACCATCGCACAGCTACCATCTCAACCATCGCACAGCTACCATCTTAGCCTCATGCAACATTGCGAAGGGTAAACACATTTATTTATATACATGATTCAGTTTGATTAAGATTTTTAACTACATTCGCATGATTTTACTTAATCTAACTATTGTTCTCATATAGCAGAAAGCCCTAATTTTTCACACCCTGAAGTTTATGAACAGTTGAGCTCCATATACTTTGTAAATTGTTTCTATGTAGAAAAACTAAAAACTGCTTTGAGAAGTACATGACATGGAGACTAAACTCCAAATTGAGATTGCCAGAGATAATTTCCCTCAATAGTAGTATTATGTAGTCAAGAAAACATTGTAAAATTTCATTATCTTATGCAAGTGATATACGCAGAAGTTATAAGTTGATGTGAGTCATGATCGATAAAGCATCATACTCCCTTTTTTTTTTTTTTTTTTTTTTTTTTTTTTTTTTTTTTTTTATGGAATCTAAACAATGTTGTGGAATTAAAGGTCTAGCAAGAGTTTGAAAAAATAAATTATAAGAAATCAACAGGGCACTAACCAATCCCCAGGGAAGACTAAAGTTTTTGCTAATTTAAGGGAGATTTATTTTTCTTCTTTTTCTTTTTTCCTTCAGTTTGTGTATTGGATTTCAAATATTTACTTTTAGATTTGTGGATTATGCTGATTAGGTTATACAACTATTCCTCTTTTGGTCTACAAAACATGCTAATGTGTTTTTATCTTTATTAGTTAAACATGCTGAAAGTCCAATTTTGTCATGGTTTGATTCTAGGCATGTAATTCTTTATCTTTGTGTGGATGTTATGTTATTTTCTTGAGTAGAGTAATTCATGGTCTTCTTTGTTTTATTTTTTTTGTTAAAAGTAAATAAAATAAATAAAATTGATTGACTAAACGAAATTGAGCTTAGGTGTTAATATTATATCGTATGGAGTCGAGACACTCTTTCCATTGATGTAGCAGAACTAGGATTTATTGAATTGTTAAGCTTTTTCGACCTTCATATTTGTTGTTTTAAAATTCTTTCCATGTCCTTAATATATTGCTTTTTAGGATGTTAGTTTTGATGCTCATTTTCTTTGGAAAAATTCACATTGATTGAAATTTGTAATTTTTTTATTTACCAGTGTGAACTCTTCCAGATTGAGGCATGAGTTATAGTTATAAAGGTAAATTCATGATTTAATTATTGAGCTTCATTGGAGGTTTTATTTAATATGATTTGAATTTTCTGGTTAGGGGATCATGTATATTTTTTGGATCTGAATCAAAATATTATATTGTTTTTTTATTTTTATTTTTATCATTTATATTTATTTTGTATTTTTTTAACCTTTATAATTAACAATGTTTCCAACTGGTTTGTTTTCTTGATGGGAACTCAAAGCAACATATTCATCCAAAAATGAATATTAAACACAAGGTCAACTTTAATTGCTTTTTGAATTTAATTATGTGTCGGTTTACAATCTTAAAAAATTATTATCCATTATAACGTTGTTTAATCATGTTCCAATTAATAATGCAACTTTTCTTTTCTATGAAATACATGCCTCACATACCTTTTTTTGGGTTTCCATTGAACAATACCCTCAATGAGTTAGAAGAGTGTAGGAATAACCTAAACTCTTACATTAGGAAAAAAATACACAGATACTCTCCAGGTTTTGCTTTAAAGTTAATGATTTTGGTGTAAACTATTTTAATTTGTTGGGGTTTGATGGGTTTTGATTTCTGAAATTTGAAATGGATTTGATGGGTTTTATTCGCAAAAATCTGCAAAAATTCGAAGTCGTTTCGCTTGAGACATCACCCCCGGGAACAAGTTTTCCGGCTTCGGCGCTTTCCGGCACATTCCCGTGAGTTTACTCTCTCTATCTCTTCTAGAAATGTTTATAGATATATGAATATATAAACATGTGAATTTGTGAGCAGAATGGTATGCTCTCTCTATGTCTCTCTCTTATTTTGCCTTCTATGGATATCTATGAAAAGCCATGAAATTATTGTTGTATTTTTGTTATCAAAATCAGACCAAATTGAACAAAAGATTCTGCCATGAATACTTTCAACCCATGAATACTTAAACTTCCATCAGATTTTAGATTTGGATTTTAGATTTTTCAAACTTTCCATTGTTTTTTCAATGTGTTGGGTTAGTTTTAGGTTTCTTTATCAGTTCAAATATTTAAAATTTCATCAGATTTTTAAAACTTTCATCCCATAAATATGTCAAGTATTCCACCATAAATTGGCCCATAAAAGTATTTTTCATCGTATTTTTATCAACCCATAAATAAGTCATAGTTTGTACCAAAAAAGTTTGATGGGTTGAGATTTCTGAGATTTTGAAATGGATTTGATGGGTTTTTTATTCGCAGAAATCTACAAAAATTCGAAGTCGTTTCGCTTGAGACATCATCCCCGGGAACAAGTTTTCCTGCTTCGGTGCTTTCCTCCGCACATCCCCGTGAGTTTACTCCCTCTATCTCTCCTAGAAATGTTTATAGATATATGAATCTATAAACATATGAATTTGTGAGCAGAAATGGTATGCTTTCTCTGTGTCTCTCTCTTATTTTGCTTTCTATGGATATCTATGAAAAGCCATGAAATTATTGTTGTATTTTTGTTATCAAAATCAGACCAAATTGAATAAAAGATTCTGCCATGAATACTTTCATCCCATGAATACTTAAACTTCTATCAGATTTTAGATTTTAGATTTTTCAAACTTTCCATTGTTTTTTCAATGTGTTGGGTTAGTTTTTTTCAATGTGTTGGGTTAGTCCATCATAAATCAGATTTTTAAGGCAACTAACTATCAAGTATTTCACAAATGGCATTAGATTTTTATCAGCCCATAAATCAGTAGTTTGTACCACAAAAATTCTGTCCTGTTTGGTTGGTGAGAAAGTGTGGGAAATAGTAAAGAAAGTGAAATTTGGGTTTCCTTTGGCTAATAATTGGTTACTATGTTTAGTTGCTCTGAAAGTTGGGATTGTGTTTACTTTGAGTCTTATGGGTAGCTTTTTGATAATGAAAAGATTTGGACTCATCAAGGCAACTAACAATTAGAGTGTTGATGATCTTAATTGAATTGGGTTGTTGGATTATTTGTCGATTTGTTCAATTTTTAGGTATTTTTCTTAATTGACTTGGGTTATTTTTAGGTATTTACATTGTTCTGAAACACACAAGTTTGGTTCAACTTGATGCCATTTTAGTTTATGATATCCTCTTTCTGTAATTTTGATTTTTAGTTTTATTTTGTGGAGAAATTGTATCATTTTTTTATTGTTATTGGATTAAATGGAATTGTATCTCTTTCAATAAGCCTATGTTCTTTTGTCTAATCTTTTGTGATTATTTAGCAGTAAGTATTGAACCCAAGAATTTTAGTTTTATGATCTGGGTTCGGTGTGATTTTAGGGAGAGGATCTGGGTGTGATGTTTTTACTGGGGCATTTTTTAACTGGTTCTTTTGGGACTCTTTTTAGGTTGCCAACTTGCAAAAGTCACCTGCAGTTTGGCCCTCACTTTGATTTTTGTTTTTCTAAACCGTAAATCAAAACACTGGAATCATGTTGTTGTACAGTTTATACATAACCCATTTGGTTTAGCCAATATCTATTGGTCCAATTTGAGTTAGAATTTGGTTGAATTGAGCCAAATGTTTTTAAATGGCTAACTTGGAAACACCCACAAGTCTACTATGGTTAACATTCTGGTTCTCTCTTTCATTTATTCATCTAATATCTACATTTGTATCATTTGGTGGTAATATTTGCTATGGAGTTTTGTAGGTATTCTAGGTGATTCTCTATCATTTGTATCATTTGTGTTTTTCTATATGTTCAAGAAACCGATATGGGTTTGTGATTCTCTATCGTTTGTATCATTTATTCATCTAATATCTACATTTGTGTTTCTTTTGTCTAATCTTTTGTGATTCTTTGGCGATCAAAATAGATGTATGTGTTATATTTTCTGTAGTCAATTTCTTAGTCTCTACCATTTCTATATCCAAAAACTAATCTCTTTTTTTTTTTCTCTAAAAAATAAAAAATTAAATGATGAGCTTATCTGAGATTCTACTACTCTCTCTCTTACCCAATTTGAAAATAATCTCTCCAGAACAGAATGATTATGTAGTTTTATCGGTTTGGTATATTTCTATTTGGTATTTTTCCACTTTTTTTTTTTTTCTCCTATTCAATTTTTTTTTTTTTGTTTGGCCCAAGTGTGATATATCTTAAGGCACGGGTTATATTCTAATTCTAACGATAGCCAAATTTTTGTTTGGCCCAAGAGTGATATATCTTCAAGTTTGTTGGTGAAATTGAGGTCTTGATCATCATTTCTGTTGGTGGAATTTATCTTGCAATTTATGTGTTAAGCTTTATTAATCTGGGTTTGAGTTGTTTGAAGTGTGATAAAATTACCGGTTTTATTTGTGCATATCAGCTCCAATTTTGTCATTTCTGTTGCATTTGTGTTTGTGTTCATAAAAATTAATTCAAAAACTTGGTAGAAAGTTTGTAATCTCTAGGTTTGTGTTTATTTATCTGTGTCTGTATTTTAGTTCTCAAGTTCTATTTTTCTCTTTTTTTTAAAAAATTTCTTGACCCACAACAACGGTGGAAACAGTGTAAAGAATACCCTAAAAGTTCCATGGTCATTTTCTCCATTTATTCATCAGATCCAAAGCTCACAGAGCCGTGGGACTAAAGGAGGGGTGGATTTTGTGAAGGTACTCTCAACTTTTTAAATTTTCTTATTTTATTTTTTATTTTTACATAGCCGTATTTTTTTTTTTTGGACAAAGGATATTCACTCTCTTCAGCTATATTGCTGGATGGATGTTGTTGTGGTCCTTGCTTTATTGTTCCAGTCCCTTGATCTAATTTCATGGTGTGTTCATCTGAGCAAACCAAATGGATAGTTAGAGTTATTTGATTTTTTTTTTTTTTTTATCAGTTGTTCATAGCATTTTAGTGCACAACGTTAACTCATTACAGTCTTTGGGGGAGAGAGATTGAGGTAATAGAGAAGAGGAGAGAGAGTGGGTGAGAAAATTGAGAGATTGCAATTTGGGGAAGTGCAATTTATCTTGGGAAGATTTTTTTATTAAAAATATAAAAAATGCTACATATTCTTAAAAAAATACAACTTTATAACTCTCACTCACCTATGATTGGTCCAGGAAGGAAAAAAAAAATAAAAATATATGATTGGTTTACATCATTTTGGGAGTCATGGAGGTTCCTAATTTTGGGGGTTCCTGAAATTTATTTGAGTTACTAATAAATTGGTGTTTCATTTCAGTTTCATGTCTTCATTTAGGAATTTGAATTCATTACCTACTCTTTGAAAAGAAAACAAAAAAAACAAAAAACAAAAAATTTGAATACATTTCTCTCTAATTTTGATTTATATTTTAATCTCATAATTAATTGTACCGTGCCTTTAGGCACGGGCATACGCTAGTGTATATATATATAGGGAGAGAGGTAGAGTGTTGTCAGAAGAAAACACAGAATTCAATCACAAAATTGAGAATTGAGTGCCACTCTATGATTGAATTCTGCTCTATGTAGAAGAACTGATACAAGAATGGTGTAAAGCATATTTGCCGTGTGCTACTTGAAATAGTCAATACTCTTTAGCCACTTGATGACAATATGTAAACTTTGTCTTGTGCTTAGTTTTGGCTCAGACTGAACAACTTGTCCTTTGAGACAATTATTAGATATTTGAAGTTTCATATAATATTGTCTGTATTATTTTTGATAAATAAGAAATCATAATATATATTTTTTCACTTAACTACCTAACAAAGGTGACTTAACAGAGGTGACTTAGTATATCATATCCCTAAAATTTCTGTCATTGATTTAGTGTCATTTTGGGAACATGGTAAAAAGCCACGTTTTTGGACAAAATGTCTAAAAACGTGGCTGCCAAAAACGCCAGAAAAGCTATTTGGCAAGTGTCAAAAACGCAGTCGTAAAATTACAAATTAGGGCCTATGAAAAAAAAATAAAAAAATAAATCTCTTATGTTGGATAAGGGTATTTTGGTCATTTTAATTTGATTTGACACCATAAATAAATATTAAACTAAAAACCAAAAAGCCAGCTTTTTACCAACTTCCCAAACCACTTCCAAAAAAGCCAAAAAGCTTGGTAAAAAGCCAAAAGCCAGCTTTTTACCAACTTCCCAAAACAACCCACTACGTAAACATTGTCGCATGGCTACGGAGCAGAAAGAGTTTGTTGTGGAAGGACAAATGGCTTTGACCCTATTTGGTGGAATTTTTTTTAAGTAAAAACTGATAATCAAAAAACAGAAGCTAAAAACACCCTTATCTCAACTTTAGTTTTTTTTTTTTCTAACTTATTTAAGTTATTTCTGCTTAATAAGCTATAAGCAGAAACTACATCAAACAGCTTAACACAAACTCCCAAATTAAAATAAATTATAATCAAACAGTCTCATTGTTTTGTTTATACTATGGGGTTCCAACTTCCAAGATGTGCATGACTTGGTCATAGTTCTAATTTTATACTAGTTTATGTTCGGACCTTAAAAGGCTGTTTGTTCCTATAATTTGTACCTTAAAAATTATTTTGAAAGTGAGTGTACTACGGCGTTGCGTTGTTTCAATGATTGCTTGTAAAACTAGTAAACCAACAGTTCCAATGCTATTGTCATTGTTCTTTTCAATCACCTATTCCAATAAAACCCTAGAGAAAGCAAAGCCACCAATAAAATTATTTGTGCATACTCCATTAAAAATGTGAGTGTTCAAGCAATTCACATAGCTAAAATACAATTTTTTTTTAACATATTGAGTCTGCACTGTTGGGGCAGCATTGTGAATTGGCTATGCAGCAGCATTTTGATTTGTTGTAATGGGTGTTAGCTCTGGACTGGGGCATTAGAATTGTTGGCTCTGCTCTGCTGCTGCACTCTGCTGGTGTTCTGTGTTATCTGTTGCTGTTCTGCTGCTGGATTATGCTATATGTTCTGGGTGGCTGTAAGGTTTGGTGGATGTCATAAGGGCTTGGTGGTTGATCTGATCTGCTGGATGGAGGGGTTGCCCTGCTGTGTTGAAAGGATATGCTCAGCTGCATGGATGAAGCTATGTTGATCTGATCAGGTACAGTGGTTTGTTTTGCATCAGAAATGGAATTTGAGCTTGTGTTAGGCCTGGTTTCTGACGAATGATGCATCACAAAAATGCTGCTATTGATCTGGTTCTGAGGATGTTTGAACTGATTTATTACCTCATAGTGAACACATACAAGCTATTCAGCAGTATGCTTTGGACTGGACCCCAGTGTTTTGCCTTCTGGTTGTTGTGGTGATACTGGTTTGAATTGTTTGGGAATTTTCTTCCCTTGTTTCTGCTGGTGTATCTTCTGTTGTTTTTTTTCTCTCTCTTTTCTTGTTAGTTTCTCACCAACTTGCGGTGGTGTTAGCACATGATTGGGTATCCTCCTTGGTGCCAACCTAGTTGGGATTGGGGGGTGTACTTTGATGCTTTTTGCACCTCCTTTTCTTTATTGATGTTTTTTTCATATGTAATATATGTTTTTCTCATCAATAAAGTGCTTTTTTTGCTGATAAAAAATAAAAAATAAAAAACTACATTTAAAAAAAATTCATGCTCACATAAACCGTGCAAATTTTGCTCATGTTTGATTAAGTTTGAAAACACAGCAGACCATAACATAGATTTGATGGTCCATCAAACATCGTACAACTCTGTTTACTTTCATTTTTAGAATTTGTTTTTTGAAAAACACTAAAACTAATTTGGTGAAAAAATAGAAAAAAATGCAAAAACTCCGTTTTGTCTTGTGATTGTTGTTTTGGTGTTCTGTTGGTTGCAACTTTTATGTGTTGGAGTCTGTTGGCTGCTGGGTTGCTGGTTTGGGTAACATTGTCCCAGTGAGGGTCTGCTGGTCTTGCTGGTTAGGCAACTCTTGTTTTAGTCCTGGTTGTGCTGCTGTGCTGTGTAGTTGCTTGTGTGTATCTATTGGTTTGGTTGTGCTGCTATGCTGTTTTAGTCCTGGTTGTGCTGCCGTGCTTTTGTGTATCTGTTGGTTCCTCACCAACTGGTACCTGGTTTGGTGCTTTGCATCATTCCCGCCCCTCCACACAGACACCCCCCCCCCCCCCCCCCTCTTTTCTTATAAGGTTTTCTTTCATCAAAAAAGTTTTTGGTTGATCAAAAAAAAAAAAAGATAATATTATAAAATAAAATAAAAAAACACAAAAACAAGGGACTTGGGCAAGAAAATAGAAAAATAAAGAGCAGCTGAAAACCATCCCCTAAGCTTGTTTATTTAATATTGGATTTTATGCATATTTTGATGAACTTTGCCTCCTTGAATGATCTGTCACTATCCACAATTCTATCATAGCAATGGAAGATTACCATTGCCAGGGAGGGTCTGTAATAATTTTTCAAATTTGCAGAAAATTTAGTGTTGGTTGTTGGGGTAAGCTTGATGGAAGTCTTGCGATGGCGCAAAAATATATTCGAAGAGCTCTTCACCAAAGTTTGGCACAGAAGGCTGGGGTTCTCGTTGCATATCGTGGTAGCATAAGAAGAACGATATGAGACCAATCAGTGCCATTGCCAGTGAACTTTGGACTAAACTTGATGAAAAATACTTGATTTGGTGGATGGTAGCAGTGGCGGTGGCAGTAGCGGTGGTGGTGGGAGGGTGTGGCTGGGCTTCCGTGGGAGGAGGGAGAGGGTGTAAGGATGGCATGGGATGAAGGAGGAGATGGAAGAACAAGAATAAGAATTCTTGGGAAGAAGTTATTAAAAGAGTAATTGAGTGGTTGTTATGAGGGTATTTTGGGGTGGCGGCGGAGGCGAAGCGGCGGTTTCGAATGTAGGATTGGAGGATGGTGGTGACTGATGGGTTGTTTGGAGCATAGACTATGGTGGAGATTTGGTTTTGTGGGATTGAGTGGTTTGAGAGACATTGAACAAAAGTGTCAAGGTCTGAGGCTGCCATCGATAGAGGAAGTAGAAGAAACAGAAGAAGAAGAAGAAGAAGAAGAAGAAGAAGAGGTGATGGTGAAGTTTCCTCCATTGTTTGCTTTTTTGTTTTGTTCTGGGTATGGGAAAGATTTGAGAGTACTATTGTTGGTTATGTGCAAACCATGTATATAAAGATTTTATGGTTTGGCGTGGGGTTTACTTTTCGAGTAATTATTCAATACTCTAGCAGTAATGATTTTATTTCATTAATAAATTGATATTTAACATTTTATCTTTTAAACGTCTAATATAAAAGTGATGAGTTCTAAATGTGTTTCGTTAAAAAATTTAGAAAATGATTTGAAAGGAAAAATAAAAAAATAAGTGAAATATGAATAAAATATACTTACATTTATCTAATTTTATACACAATTTTTTTTTTCTTCTTAAATTTTTATCCAAATCTCTCAATCAAACAAAACGTTAAAATACCATTTAAACATATTTTAGGAGTATTGAATAATTTCCTTGTGGTTATATTAAGAGTGGATGGTAATAGCATGGGTGAATGATGACACAATTATATTGAAATTTTACTTGTGTTTTGGTTGGAATTTAAAACGTGTAGATTCAATTGTTTTCTATTTTTGAGTTTATAAAATAGGAAAATACACATAAAATCAGTATATATCTTAAAGCAGTATATATCTCCCACGAAAATGAGCATTTAGTGTAGATTCTAAAATGAGTAGATTCTAAAATCAGTATATATCTTAATGTTTTCCTTTACGAAAATGATATACAAATTTAATTGGGTAAATTACATTTTGTCTCACTAAAGTTTTACCCATTTCTCATTTTGGCCTTTTAAGTTTGATTTTTTTTAATTTGACCCTTTATGTTTACAATCATTTCCATTTTGGTCCTTTATTTTTACAATCCTTCCCACTTTGGCCTTTTAAATTTGATTTTTCTCACTTTGACCCTTCATGTTTGGAATCCTTCTCATTTTGACCATTCATGTTTGCAATCCTTACTCCTAGACTAATTTCCATCCAAAAAAATTATAGAATTTGTCACATCACTAACACATCAGCTCCATATGTGATGTAAAAAATTCACTAAAGATGCAAAAAATAAAAAATAAAAAGCAAAAAAATTAGAATTTTTATTAGTCTTTAGTAAACTTTTTTTCCCAAATTTATTCATAAACATTATTACATTATAGATACATCTAGATTAGATGCAGTTGAAAAAATAAAAATAAATTTAATTAAAAAAAGAAAAAAGTCCACTAAAGATAAAAAAAACGATAGTAAAATTTTCATTTCAGAATTAAAAATACAGGTGTTTGAGTCAGTATATTTTTATTTTTTTGGTCTTTACTAAACTTTTTTCTTTTTTTAGTTAAATTTGTTTTTATTTTTTTAGTTGCATCTAATCTAGATACATCTATAATATAATAATGTTTATGAATAAAATTTTTTTTAAAAAAAAGTTCACTAAAGACAAAAAAAATTCCAATTTTTTTGTTTTCTATTTTTTATTTTTTGCATCTTTAGTGATTTTTTACATCACACATGAAACTGATGTGTTAATCATGTGGGAGATTCTGTTAGCTTTTTGGATGGAAGTTAGTTAGGAATAAAGTGGGGAGAATTGCAAATATGAAGGGTCAAAGTTGGATGGATTGCAAACATGAAGGGTCAAAATGGAAAAAAATTAAATTTAAATGGTCAAAGTGAAAAGAATTGCAAACATGAAGGACCATAGTGAGACAAATTAAACTTAAAGGGCCAAAGTAGGAAATGGGTGAAACTTTAGGGGGGCAAAGTGTAATTTACCCAATTTAATTTGTAGACACATTTTCTAGATCTAGTGATGTGTCAATGAAATGATTAATTGATAATTAAAGAATAAATGAGAAAGGGAGGATTGACTTAAACATTTTAATAGAGTGTCAGATTATTAGGTATAATTTTTAATTCGGAATAATAATATCTTTTTCCTTATTTAGGATCATAAACTTTTCAAAAATTGAGATGAAATCTTAAACTTAGGGAAATTGAATTAATGTGTCATTGATTATTAAGATTTTCATTTATATATAACAATGATTTTCTAACTATTGTGGGGTAGTGATATGTTTGATGATATAAATATTTTTTATAATATAATTACTCTTGTATGTGTTTACAAAAAACAAAAAAAAAAAATTAAATGAAAAATAATTTTTTTTTTTTTTAAATTTAGTGTATGGAATTATGTTTTTCTACAATTATAAATATTTATTTGTCTAATACATTATTGAAAATGTCCTAAAATTTTAAGCGACAGTTTTAAATTTGGAATTAATGTGGCATTAATTATTAAATCTTTCATTTATAAATGTAGAGAATTAGAACTTTAGGAAGCAATCAAAGGTGTATCTCTACGATCATTTAAGTTTTATATTCTCATTCACATACAACTTGCACCCTTGTGAAGACCTCTCAATTCTCACAACCGATGATGAGTGACGGCTGAGAGGAAAACGATTATTTGAATCGTTCATCTTTTAATATAAAATGTGAAGTAGATTTAAAATTAGAATATTATTATAAAAATTGTAATTATTAATTTTCACTTAACGTAATTTTTTTATTAAAAATATTTTACTTAACATATTTTAAAAGTGAATAATTCATATCATTGAGTTATGATCCAAAGTGAACCCTATTCGCCTCACAGAAGTGACAGCAGCCATCCTCTATCCCTAATGATATAATGAAATAAAGATGAAAGGTTACAAAAATTATCAAAAGATTATAACAAGGAAAATCATAAAGTGATGTAAGGATGAAAGGTTGCACGAATTATTCAAAGATCATAATTATTAGCTAACGGTTGAACTAAAGATAATAGGTTACACAAATCACCGAGAGATTAGTTCAAATAAAGATGAAAGGTTAAGGGAATCACCAAGAGATTACAACAATAAATTGGGACAGTGTTTGTTTGGAAGGATTGGAGGGGAGGATTGGACTCCATGTCAAATCTACTATAGAGTCCATTGTTTAGTTAAGAATTTATCTGTCGAATTAAAAGTGTTGGACTATTGTGTCCTAGGATGATGTGGGATAGAAATAGTAGAATTGAAATCCCATGAGATTAAATTATAAAATAACACATTTGCTCTCCAAGAATTTGATTTCGTATTTATTTAGTAAAATAAACTAAAATATAAAAATTTCAATTAAAAAACAAAATAATTTAATTTTTGTTGATGTTTATTTATTTAAATTTTTTAATAAATCTTTATAGATGTTTTATTTTAATTTTTTTAATATTTTATTTAATTTCATTAGATTTTTTTATTAACATAATTTTTTATTGATGTTTTATTTATTTAATTAAAAAATAAATTAAATAAATTTTTATTTAATCTAGCAAAAAAAATTAAAATATTAAAGATAGATTTTTAGTAAACAATTGAAAAATGTAAAATAGTCTATTGGATATTTATCATTCTTCATAATATTCCAATCAAACATTAGATTCAATAAGATAGTCCTTTCTAAATATCTAATCCCATGAGAAAACAAATATGAAATACATATCATTTTCAATCAGATAGTCCAGGAATTATATATCCCACGATTAATAATTCAGTGGATTATAATCTCCCTTTATTCAGTCCGTCCAAATAAATATGGCCTTGTAGTATTTGAATAATGAATTTAAGTAATAATTTAAAAAGGAAAAAAAAATCATTTACTTGCCTAAATATGCAAAGGGGGACTTACTGTGGATCCTAATAGGTGGATTTATTGTCCAATAAATTCTATGAGAATTGATGACATTTTTCAAATGTCACTAATTGTTAATTTTTAGTGACAGTTTAAAAATTATCATAAAAAAATGTTACTAATTATAAATTTTAGTGACAGTTTAAAAAAATCGTCATAAAAAACGTTACTAATTTTTAACTTTCAGTTTCAGTGACAGTTTGAAAAAAATTTCGCAAAAAAACATCACTAATTATAAATTTTAACGACAATTTATAAAAATCGTGACCAAAAAAAAAAAAAGAATCAATAATTGTCAATTTTTAGCGATATATACAAAAAGTTATCACAAAAAAATTATATTTAAAGACGATTTTACTAGGACTTATTTTTAGTAGGACTTGATGGGAATTAAATTCAACTATTAGGACCTATTGATAGTTTACCTTATAGGAATTATAGCTTTACTTATCTCTCTAAATACAAATCATATTTTTTTGCTTTAATATTTTGAGATAAACTCCCCTTCGTACCTCATCTCTTCATACTAATAATTCAAATCGTCTATCTCATAAGCTCCGCAATGAAGGTCATCTATGCAAAAAGATTAGTTTCATCAGACAACTAGAAACATATGAACAAATCACATTTTGTTTTATAAAATAGATAGTTTAAATTTAATTATATTTACCGTTTATTTTATGAAACAAAATTGATTTATTTTTATATTTATAATTTTTTGATAAAATTAATTTTTTACATAAATAACTTTTATTGTAGAACCTACAAAATAGACAATTTAAATTGTCGATGTGCCGTGTGCTACTTGAAATAGTCAATACTCTTTAGCCACTTGATGACAATATGTAAACTTTGTCTTGTGTTTTGGCTCAGACTGAACAACTTGTCCTTTGCGACAATTATTAGATATTTGAAGTTTCATATAATATTGTCTGTATTATTTTTGATAAATAAGAAATCATAATATATATTTTTTCTCTTAACTATCTAACAAAGGTCACTTAACAAAGGTCACTTAAGAGGTAATTTAGAATGATCTACATAAATACACTTTTTTATTTTTTACGAAAAGATGTACAAAAAAGTAGAAAGGTGATATGATAGAAAAAAGATAAAAAAATAAAAAATGTGTACTTATTAATATATCATATCCCTAAAATTTCTGTCATTGATTTAGAGCACTACATAAACATTGTCGCATGGCTACTGAGCAGAAAGAGTTTGTTGTGGAAGAACAAATGGCTTTGACCCTATTTGGTGAAATTTTTTTTAAGTAAAAGTTGATAATCAAAAAACAGAAGTTAAAAACACCCCCACCTCAGCTTTCAAATAATTAGTTTTTTTTTCTAACTTATTTATGTTATTTCTACTTAATAAACTATAAGCAGAAACTACATCAAACAGTTTAACACAAACTCCCAACTTAAAATAAATTATAATCACCCCCAAAATCAGTAACAAACAGTCTCATTGTTTTGTTTATACTATGGGGTTCCAACTTCCAAGATGTGCATGACTTGGTCATAGTTCTACTTTTATACTAGTTTATGTTTGGACCTTAAAAGGCTGTTTGTTCCTACAATTTGTACCTTAAAAATTATTTTGAAAGTGAGTGTACTACGGCGTTGCGTTGTTTCAATGATTGCTTGTAAAACTAGTAAACCAACAGTTCCAATGCTATTCTCATTGCTCTTTTCAATCACCTATTCCAATAAAACCCTAGAGAAAGCAAAGGCACCAATAAAATTATTTGTGCATACTCCATTAAAAATGTGAGTGTTCAAGCAATTCACATAACTAAAATACAATTTTTTTTTTATAACATATTTCATACTACATTTAAAAAAAATTCATGCTCACATAAACCGTGCAAATTTTGCTCATGTTTGATTAAGTTTGAAAACACAGCAAACCATAACATAGATTTGATGGTCCATCAAACATCGTACAACTCTGTTTAGTTTCATTTTTAGAATTTGTTTTTTGAAAAACACTAAAACTAATTTGGTGAAAAAATAAAGAAAAATAACTCCGTTTTCAAATTATTTTCATTTTTGTGCAAAAATTGCTTTTGAAAATCCGAAAACATATTTTTGTTCATTTTCACCAAATGAGCTTTTAGTACTTTGCAGAAAACTGATTCTGAAAATGAAGTGTGGCCTACGGATATCATCTTCTATTGGGAACCTGTTATTTTTCGATGTCCTTTAGTCTGAGAGTTACGGCTCTCTTGTGGGCATCGAGCCCTTCAACTTCAGCCATAGTGGCCACGTAAGGGCCAAGTGTCCTCAGGCCCTCCTCTGTCAAGGATTGCACGGTCATGTACTTGAGGAAATAGTCCAGAGATACTCCTCCATACATCCGGGCATAACCATAAGTCGGAAGGACGTGGTTTGTTCCGCTTGCATAATCTCCTACGCTTTCTGGTGTCCACGGTCCTAAAAATACAGAACCTGCAGGATAATCAACAATGGGTCTAAAACATCGCTCTCTATAAGTAAGTGAAATAATGAAAATATATTGATGGAGAGAGAAGAGTGTGATCAATTTAACAAATAAAGATTGGAAAAACATGCCTAACGAAAGTAGTGTTTTGAGAGCAATAACCGAGTCGAGAAATCATCATAAAAAAGATGAGAGAATAAAAGGTCTGCAAAATTTAACCTGCATTCTCAACGAAACTCTCCCACTTCTCTGCATCTTCAACATTGATAATCAGATGTTCGGGTGCATATAAGTTTGAAAAGGAGACAGCCTGAAAGTCCCAATAATGGAGATTACATTCAAAAAGCAATATAAAAAAAATATTTTTTTTTTTCCTTTGATAAGAGAAAGAAGAAACAAAGATATATATAAACTGAAAAATAATATAAATAAGAAATATTTTTTATAAACAAATATGCAACAGATCACAAGTGCAGCAGCGGAGTGTAAGAATTTCGGCAGTGAGAATGGAAACGTGGAATGGGAATTTGATTTCATGTCTCCTACATTTTGCCATTTGGTGCGTCCAAGGCATGGAATGTCGTTCAGATTACCTAAAACAAGGCAAAACGAGATTGCCCCACATGGTGGGAATCTCATTCCCACAATCCATGGGAATCTCACATTTCCAAACTATTCAAGAATATTTATAAAAAAAAGGTGGGCCCAAATTTTATTTTTTTTTTCATATAGGATTTTTACTAATCCAAGCAATTGAATGACATAAATGCAAGAATCTTATTACAAGTAATGGGATTCCCATTCCATATCTATAATTCATGCCATCCAAACATAGCCTAATTTAATACGTGATGCAAACATACATTGAAGAAATAATAAATTAATTTTTGTAGAAGAATGTGAACAACTCCCAAAATAGGGTGACATCAGCAGGGTAATGTCCGATTTAAAATTTCTATTTAAAAGACATTACAGGGGTAATTAGTCCATTATTGCCTTTTGATACATCATTTCATAACTAGAAAACACTTATTTTCTCAATCACTATATATATACATGACTACGAAAAAAACAAAGTCGGCTATTATGGGCAGCAACAACACAGCTATAACCAAGTTAACCCAAAGTCAAAGAGGATTCCCTCCAATCACAATACACCTTTACCACCATTTTTGAAGTAAATAAATGTCCATATCGCATGCATCTTATTTGGGGGTCAACAGGATTTAGCCCCAGAAAAGCAAGCTAAATAAATTTGCCAAAACTTGATTGGTTCTGTCACTTATTTGGTTCAAAGAACTTGCCAACCTCTCAAGAAATGTGTAATTACATACAATCCGTACAGAGCAGGTACATTGTAAACATGAATATGTTATCATGTCACGTGGGCATGAAGCTGTGAAGAGTTGTTTATCCAACGAAGAGAAAGAAGACTAACCTCAACCATATCACGAGCAATCACAGTGAAACTGTGGCTCAGTGCTTTTGAAGCATACTCTCCTCGTGGAAGGCTTTGGCACTGCTTTCCAAGCTCCTCCTCGATGGCCCTTAGATCAACACCATCCCCAACAACTACTAGAACAACCTGACTGTCAGGGCCATGCTCAGCCTGAAAATTAAACAGGAATCAAACAAAGAGATCAGCATAGCAAAATATAGTAAAGCACAGGGAGGAAATGTTAGCACAGATATTACACAGGAATCAAGTTTAGAATAGACATTGAGAGCAGGAACCAAATTTGTCAGTTTTATATCAGTTGAAAAGTTGGGACAAGACAAGCATATTAACAAAAGATCAAGGTTTGAACAGTACAAAAAGTGGAAGATTAACATATGTTTAATAATTGTGGTGGTAGTGGTATGATCACTTTGGGAAGAGAAGATCAACATTAGTTTAATTGTAAATGAGGTTCAAGAGCTTATCGTGAACTTTTAAATACAAGTAGACTTCTAAAATATATTAGAGGGAACCAATGACTAGATCTCAAATGTTTCAAATAAACAAAGGGACATGACAAGACCAACACTCAGCCTCACGGCCCTCGAACCATCAAAGCAAGAGCTCATCAAGGACTAGATGAACTTGTAAACGATATCCTAAATCTTAAACCTCATCAAGCAAGTGAACTGGCCAAAGTTTTTTGCACACCCAATCGAACACATTTTTATAATAATCTTGACATTAAGAAAAGATGAAATTTCAGGAGCCTATACAAAAGCTTTCCAATAGAAATATGAAGCATATCAAATTGAGCAAACACCTGTGAGAGCAAATCAGCAGCAACATAAACAGGATTGGCATGCTTATCAGCAATGACGAGAACTTCTGACGGTCCTGCAGGCATGTCAATTGAAACCATAGCTTCGCTGTTCTGAGAGAATAAATTATAAAGAGAAAACTGAGTCAAACAATGACAAGAAACCTGTCCAGGAAGTTCTTTACTACTCCCATGAAGGTGCAGTTCTACAGAAGTATACAAACAAGTTCTAGGAATCAATGAAAAGAAAAAATATACCTGGAGAATCATTTTTGCAGCTGTGACATACTGGTTGCCAGGACCAAAAATCTTCTCAACCTGCAAATTACCACTAATACACTTGAAACAGAGATCTAAATTGACATCATATATATATATATTAGAAAAATAAAACTTATGAAATAGAAGTTCATTTTTGTTTTTGCTCCACTGCCTTAAACTTGTGAGAAAAATCATCATATGATGTCCATCCAAGACTTGGTTTTAATATATAGTGAGTGTTTGGGAAGTTCGCTATTTTAGTAGACTAAATTAGTTGTGTTTGGGAAGAGGGTGGATTTTTTTGTAATTAGATGTGATGTTTGTGAGAGAAAAAGTGAAATGATTATGGATTTGATGTGACATTTTGTCTTATTGGCTATTTTAGCATATTTTGTCTTTTAGTGCTATTTTAGCCCAAAAAGCCATAAACTAAATTTCCCAGAATAAGTACAGAAGGTTAAGATTTTAATTAGACTCAAATTCAATAAGGATTTCTATACTACTTGTTTTCAAACCATTAACCATTTCAATTTTATGCATCGCAATGCAGGACACATGTCTGATAACAGTCGGAATATCTGCAATTGTGGATATGAAAAGTGAACCAACATGGTTATACCAATTTGGGAGCTTGTGCATGAATTTCCCATCTTGGCTTCACAAATTGGGGTACATCACTTGAGAAGAAGAATCCGTTACGCATGTAAAACTTCATGGTAACAACATTTTTCCACATAAAATATGTAATAATTGCTCAATTGATTGCTTGATTGATTAATTGAGTAACATTTAAGAGATCAATTTATCACTTGCTAATTTTTAAAGTGGGATTGGTTTGTCAAATTGGTCTAGTTCAAGTTCAATTCCATAGGTGCTTAGAATTTCAAGTTCCATGAAAATGCAAACTTGCTTATCCACTAAAGCATAATATACTAAAGTTGGGACACACAAGCACAAATACATGGGCCAACAAAAAGAATTAATCTTGTCATATACATATGATACTAAGAGGAAACTATTACCTTAGGGCAAGATGCAGTCCCCCAAGCCATGGCAGAAATAGCCTGCAATGGTCAAAGAATAGTCAGAATAGTTGGAAAACAAAATTATGAGTTCTAACATATGAGATGTGAGTAAAAGCATAGACTCAAATCCATAACATCAAATTGTCCAATATTTAATGCTCTTCAACCTGTGCTCCTCCAGCTTTAAGAATGTGAGTGACACCAGCTTTCTTGGCACAATAAAGTACCTCCTGCAAAAAATCTTTCATTAACCCTTGATCGTGGTTTTAAATAACAATATCGGGATATGTATTGGTATTGGCGATATGAATATCGGCCAATATCATACGATGTGAACCAATATATTAATGAATAACGGTATCAAAAATCCAAAATCCTAATATGTAACGGGGTTATATTTAAATTCCTGCCCCTGATAATGATATCGAGGCGTGAACAAGTACCTTGCATATACCACCATCCTGAGTAGGGGGAGTTGCAAGAACAACAGTTTTACACCCAGCAATCTGTGCGGGCTGGTGCACAAATAAACAATCTCAACAAATGTGATCACCAATATATTAAGAGCAAAAATAAGATGACTAGCAATGCAATTGAACCAGTACAATTAACATACAACTGAAAGCATTAGAGCTGTAGAAGGCAACACAGCAGTTCCTCCGGGAACATAAAGGCCAACAGAAGCAATGCTCCTTGCTACCCGCTTGCATCTGACACCCTAAGAGAATAAAATATACACACATCATGTGGGATTTTTTTATTTTTTTAAATGCAATTTTGTATTGCTTACTTTCATGTTCTCAACACTTTTCTCAGTTGACTTTTGAGCAGCATGAAATGCATATATATTGTTGTATGCCACATCAAATGCTTCTCTAACCGCTGCATCAAGCTGAAACAAAGAAAATTTAGGGATGTGTCGAGCCAATGTAAGTTGCAACTTGCCAATGACTCCAACAGCTATTTCATTTGAACAAATGGAAATAATATAAGCTAAGGTCCAAACTGCAATTTCTTATACTAAACAAGTATATCTAGAAATTTATCCAAAAGTACTTTCCAAGTTTGGATAATTTGTACCTCTGGATCTGGAAGGTCATCAACATTTTCAACTATTTTGTCTAGTTCAACTTTGTCAAACCGTGAAGTATAACTGCAAAAAAAAACACATCCACCATCTCAGTCTAAACAATCGACGACATGAGCTGGTAGTTGAGAACAATAATATTTCAATTCTAATGAGTTGAGACACAACAAAAGAGGAAACAAAATATACAAGAATAATTAATATATCAAAGAAGCACCAACTCTTTAACAGCAGCATCGCCTCTATGGCGGACATCATCAACAATGGGCTGAACCTGATACAAACATCAATGCCGCAATCCAACAATTGTCAACTAAATATGATCACAGATTAACCAAAAAGAAAGGAAAATGCTATACAAATTAACAAATTTTACAAACTTTTCATACTAACAGATGTGGCATACAATAATAGAACTTTGGAATCTGAAATAAGACCCAATTCAATAATAAAATTAGTGACGCATCAGTGAGTAACAGTTCGTTTGTTATATGTGGTGAGAAAAGAAGAGAAATTTTTATGTTTTTTCACTACATATTTGAATGTGTAAGAAAGCAAAGCATATGAAATAGGGATATGGATGAAATTTTTTTTTTTTTTTCTCTCCTTTCATTCTTTTATGGGCAATCTTTGTGTATATATATATAAAATAAAAAATGAAACAATTCAGTTTGATTTCTCACCATTTTTAGTTAAAAATGAGAAGTGGCATTATAAGAGGGTTTCCTTTCTCACCATTTCTTAGCTAATGTGTAAACCCAACATGAGAAAGACTTCTTTTTTCTCATCATTTCTCATCAAATCACTCAATCCAAACAGATTGTAAGAAAAGTATATAAAATTTTATAGTTTGCATAGCATTACCCAAAAGAGAGAGAGAGAAGTGAAGGACTCACTGTAGTAAAAATAGAGGAAAAATCAATACGAGGACGAGCCTTGAGGCCATTGAGCTCATCCTTAGTAAGTTCTGATAATCTATATGACTTCATTGGGCAGCTTATACTCTCATGACTTGATCCTGCAACAACAAAAAACAATAAATTTAGATTTTTTTCTTTCTGGGTTTGAATTTTAAAACAAATTAAGCTTCTTTTCTTTCTGGGTTAGAATTACTCAACAACACTGATACACACACAATCTATGAGTGCTATTATGTGTGCTTGAGGATGTGTAAAAAATATAAAATAGAGAAAAAGAAGATATACCCATGAAGCGGCGGAGGAGTGGTGGAAGTTAAGAGAATAACGGTGGCGCCGCGGCGGAGGTATTGACACTAGGTTTAATTTGGGTGGAAGAAGACCAGGGCGTGGCGGAGTTCATAATGGTGAAGTTTTTGACTATTATAACATTATTACAATCACCTCCCCTCAAGTTTTGATTATTAATCTCAAGTTTTGATTTTGGAAAAATTAAATTAAAAAATTTAAGATTGCATTGGTAAAGCTTTATAAATATGATTTGAAAATAAGAGTTGTATTTTGAGTTTGTAAGTTTTAGAATTATGATTTGAGTGTGGAAAACTTTTTTGGTAAAAGAGTTTTGAATTGAGTGGGGAATTTTTAATGTGATATATGATATTTGATACAAAAATTTAAAACTCATAACCAAATATACAACTCAAAATTCTATTAAATACATAAAAAAAATTTAAAAATTCAGAAAATATTTTTTTCGAATATATAAAAATTAACATATGTCAAATTGCACAAAAAATAAAAAAATAAATAAAAATATTTGCACTGTTCCGATCAACCAGCCGGACGACCGGTTAATCCAAATTTTCCTACCTTCGATCGAGTTTTCAAAAGTGAATGTGAAATTATGATTTGAAACTCCTAAACAAATGTGAAGCGCAAATAATATGGAAGAATTGTATTTTGAAAATACAATCAAATAGAGCCTAAGATTTGACCTCAGTAACAAATCAAGAAATCAAGTGTGGTCAACTCATATTTCAACCTTTGTTAGGCTATCGGAGATATGATAGCTCGGAATTGGCTTAGTGAATTTCACATTATTTAGGAGTGTTTTGGAAACTTGACTTTTAGTCACTTTTTTAGGTTTATAATAAAAGTTAAAAGTTGACTTTTTTGTATTTAAAAGTATTTGGGAAGTTGGTTTTCAGTCATTGGTGAAATTACAATTTTACTCCTCATGGATCAAAATGTGCTATATGGATGAAGTTGTAAATATTTTAAATTGAATGAGAACAATTTGATCATTTTATTGTGATTTGATATCATAAACAAATATTAATCAAAAAAGTCATAAGTAAATTTTTACTAACTTCCAAAATCATTTGCCTAAAAAGTCAAAAATTTGGTTAAAAGCCAAAAATCACTTTTTATCATCTTAGGCATTAGTGTGAGGCAAATAAGTATGCAGATTTTCTTATAAAGAATGCCATTTATCGCTCTATTCAACTAGAATTTATTATTTCAGTCCTGTTAGCTTTGTCTAAATTGATTGAGAAAGATAGACAAGCATCTTGTTTTCTTGATCCCTCTTGTAGTTAACTTTTGTTATTTATTGGTTTTGGCTCCTCCTTTAACCCCCTCCAATAAATAAATAAATAAATAAAACTCTAATTTTGTAATTTGCTCAATTTAAACCATCAATTGTGCATTAGAAGAACTTGAATATGCATCATTAATTTAGATTTCTTTTTCTTGTATTCTTGAGAGAAAATTGCTAGGTCTAAGATACATAGAATTTAGTGTTGTTCACGCAGTGATCAATCTTGGTGTAATGAAAATCATGTTTATGTACATGACACAACTAGTAGAGACCTATGACAGATATAACCAAGATTGGACATATGTGGATGCAAATTGGACTATAAAATTGCTATGGATGTTGAGTAGACTGGATTAAAAAGGAAAAGAGCTTTTTTTAATTTTTATTATGGAATTATGATGGAGTTATGGAGTATGGAATTATGATGGAGAAGTTGGAAGCACAAAGATGGAGAATTTACATTACTTTATTTATTGACTTGTATGCCAATTTATAGAGTACATCTTCTATATACAGACAAAACCTAAAAGTTATTCTAACATTATTGCCTATCTACCTTACGTCCAACTTTTGACAAAATTTTACAATCTTTCGACAAAGTCTATAAGCCTAGGCTTAGGCTTATACAACTTTTCTACAAAATTAAATACAAAGTAAAAAATGAGAGACTATAATTATTTGTCAAATTTGTTGTCATCTTTATACTACAATTATATGCATACACTGTCTACGATCCCCGGTTTTCAAAGAGATAGACTAATATAGATAAACTTGGGCTGAGCTAATTTGTCGTGTAGCGTTGACTGAAATTATTTGTCTGATCACTTTCTGCCTAATAATGCAGGTTGCTCCACGTGTCCTGGATAAGGTTGGAGTCGATCAAGAGACAGCTGCATGTGATAGTGGAGTCCACTATGCTTCCATCATGTTGATGAGATTGTGATATTCTTTATCCGTCTCTGATGGAGGGGAATCCGGATCCTGACTGTATTGCTCATTCCAAAAATATTGTACATCATTCGCGGTCATGGCTAGTTCCAACGGAAGATCCAAATTATTTCTCTTTTTGAGATTTATTAACATGTCAAGAGCCTCATTAATTTGTGTAGGAGACCTTTGAAATGTTATGGAAAAATGGGTTACAAATAATATTCTACCATCTGTAACCGTGAATGGCAATTTTGCTGAGCCATGGATGTTGGACGCTGCTTGTGAAACAGATATTAGACTGTCTATCCAATATTCTATTAAAGAAAGTTGTAGATATTTTCCAGTCGCTCTCTCCGGTGATCTTCATCTAAATAATCATCTTTAAATTCAAAATCTTCAGTTTCTTTAAGATACTAAATCTGGTATGGTTGGAAAAAATGTTCTCGTCCTCGCTAACCAACAGTGCTGGAGATCTAGAAAGTAAAATATTTGCTCCATCAGAAACTTTTTACTATCCATGAGAGCATTGCTTTGATGATCATTGAATAATCTATCCATTGAATTGGATCTAAAATTTGAAAAATAACTTGATTAATAATTCTCCAATCTGTATCTTCAAAAAACCACATGTCATGGTTTGCCATGATGGTTATTTTGAGAATTCCATCTTTCAAATTTAATTTATCATAAGATCGTTCAAAGATTTGTCTAATCTTATCATAATGATCTTCAACTCGATTTTTAATTAACATAAAAATTTCTTTTGGAAGCAAAGTTCTTGGTTTTTCAAAAAGACAAATTCGTTTTATTTGTTCAAAAACTGGATCAGAAAACTCATATGATATGAGGTCTGATAGCTGAAGAAAATTGTTTATTTTTTCAAAATTAAAATCTTCATTCCAATTCATTTGTTTAAGAATATTGAAACAAAGATTTTGCAAATATTTTAATTTAGCTGTTTGCTCAGCTAATTTGTTGGCCAGAACTCCCATGTGTTTTCGAAATTTCACTTTGTTGTCTACAATGTAAATTTTCCAAACTCCATTGAGTTCTGTATAAATTTCTCTGGATATATCAGGGTTGAAAAAATCTTTTATCTCAAATTCATCTGGTGTAGATGTTTGACTATTAGTTGGAATTGGGTTAGTTCTCATTTGACAATAATTCTTTTGATAAACCGGCAAAGCTGGTGCACTGTAAAAAGTCTTTTTAGTTTTGGTCATGCTATCATATGATTTATAGCTTACTCCTGAAAATCCGCAAACTTGCTGATTGGCTTCATTCCAATCTGTGTAAATCCCAGGTTGTTTTCCTAAGAATACAACATAAACTCTTTCTTGTCTAGGGATTGCTTTTTTAGCAATTGTCACACAATCTCATTGAGTGGATTGTTTACCGTTATCCATTGTTTCCTCTTGGTCTAGAGGTCTTCTGCAAAAATTAAAATTACTTGTTTAGTAATTTAATTTTCTGAAACAATTCCTACTAAGAAAATCTGCAAGAAAATTGTTAGTATCTTTAAGATGTTCTACCTCAAAAGTATATTCAGAAATTTTATTGTACCAGGCTAATCTTCTTCCTTGTTCAATAGGTTTTTTATTGATCAAGAAATCTCTTACTGCCTTATTATCAGTGCGCACAATAAAATTTTCTGGGGTTAAATAAATATGAAAACTCTTTATTGTCAATTTTATTGCAAGTAATTCTTTTTCGAAAATAATATATTTCTGTTCATTTGGTTTAAATGTTCCAGAATTATATCTACAAATTAATTTTTTTTTTTTTTGTAATTTTATGGGTATTGGATTTTTTCTTGGTCTAATCCCATTTTCTAATAAAGGTATCTCTTTATCATGCCATAAATTACTGGGTATAGCTTTAAGAATACATCCCCAGCATACTTCTGAAGCATCTATTTGTAGAATTAATTTATCACCTGTTTTAGGAAGATAAACATCTGGTAAAGTTTTAACATTTTCTTTAATTTGTTTAATTAAAGCAACATTTTCTGCTGTCCATTCAAAAATAACATTTTTCCTTAATTTGGTTAATCAAGGAATTTCTATGTTTGAAAGATTTTTTATAAAATTTCGTCCATAATTTAAAATGCCTAATAAACTCTGTAATTGTGTTATATTTTCCAGAGTATCAGGAAAATCTCATACTTTGGACAAAATATGTTCTTGTAATTTTAAACCTTTCTGATCTAGAATTATTCCTAAAAATTCAATTGATTCTTTTTCTAGTTCAATCTTTTTTGGAGACAAAATAATTCCATGTTTTTGGAATTTTTCACAAAGTAATTTTAAATGTTTCTTATGCTCTTCCTTGATTTTAGAGAAGATAAGTATATCATCAATATAAACTACACAACAATCTTTAAGGTCTTTAAAAATTATATCCATCCACCGTTGAAATACCTGTGGTGCAATATTTAATCCAAATGACATAACATTCCAGTGATAATGTCCTCTAGGTGCACTAAAAGCTGTCAATTTTTTTGACTCTTCAGTCAATCCACTTTTACAACCAAATTTACTAAAGATTTTTGATCCTTTGGTTAAGTTAATTAAAACATCTTTTCGTGGAATAAAATATCCATCAAATTCTAAATTTTCATTTAGCCGTTTATAGTTGACTACCATTCGGGTTTTTTCTCTTTTAATTTCAGTATGGTTTCTTACCATAAAAGCTGGGTTAGAGTGAGAGCTTCTAGTTTCTTCAATTAACTTTTTTTCTAAAATTTCTTGGAGTTGAATATCAAATTCATCTATATCTTGTCTAGTATAGATCATTGGTCTTACTCTAATGATAACATTAGGATCTTTCAATTTTAAACTACAATAACGTGGACTACGTTGCCATAGTTTTAATGGATGTTCACTAAAATTTTCTTCTAAAATTTTATAAATCCAGTGTGATTCATCAATGGTTTTGATGATGGGAGTTAAATCCCCACGCAGCACGGACACAAACTCTTTATCACAAATGTATTTATGTTGTTCTAACAAGGGAATATGAATTAAGACATTGTTTATGCTTAATGAAATAACTTTTTCCTGTATTTGCATTGTAAGGTATTTATATATAAAATTATTGCCAAGAAAGAAATCTCCATGCATATATGGAAAACATAAAATTTTTGGTATAATGAACTTGCTATCATTTAACCAAATAGCTATATTTTTCGCCTTAAATTGTATGAAAGTATGGTTGCCATCAATTCCAATAATCAAAATTGGATGTTTTATTAATGTCCATTTTTCTTTTGGTATGGCATTCCATTTACATGAGCTGACTGTAGCTCCTGTATCTATGAGAATACTGAGGCTATAGGGTTTATAACCTGCAAAATTAAGTGTTCCCAATACATATGCATATCTTCTTTTTCCTTGGCTAGGAGAAAAAATAATATCATCATTTTTTGTTTGAAAATGATACATATATGTAGACTTAATATGTTCAAGTTGTTTTCTTGTTCCTGGAAAAATAGGAATCTGAACATTGTTTGAAGTAATAGATTCTTGATTAGAATTATTACTTGATTCTCCAATGCGTAATTTTGAAAATGATTTGTTAGGAAAATCTTTTTCAAATACAGAAGTTGATCTTTTAATTTTTGGAACTTTATTTTCAATATATAAATTTTTTCCTGATGCCTGCATTTGTAATTGTGCAGAATTTTTTGTTTTAGAAGATTCTCCTTGTCTTACTAGGTCTTAGATTAACCATTGTTGAGGGACTTTTAAATCGCTCCAATTCATTAGACGAGGTTGTATTACCGTGTCAAATGGTCTTGGTTCAAAGATTTCAACGATTTTATTATCGTTTGATCTTATTTTTGTTTCAGGAAATTTGGTTAATTTGTGAATTGTTTTCCAACGAATAGCCAAATCATAAGAATTTGATTTCATTCATAATCCTTGTATTTTAATTCTTATTCTGACTGTATCTTCAATATTAGGATCATTTATGGAAATAAAGAAATTTGGTCTAACATTAAACCAAACTACTCCATTAGCCAAATTAGACTGAATTCCTCCAATAATTGCTTTCATTGGGTCGGAAAATCTTTTATCAAAAATTACTGCCAAAATAGGAGTATCTATCCCTTGGCGAAATAAGGCAGTTATGGTTACTTGAATTAATCCAATATGAATATATTGAATTTTAGGATATTTCTTTTTCCATCTTGCAATATTTTTCTTATCAAAAAAAGGAATATCAATATTTCATTCTTCTGACCATTTTGCTTGATTGTTACCACTGTATTGTTCAAACACTCTTGCTGAAAAGAAGTCGAATTTTGAAAGTTTGTAAATTTCTGGAACAGCAACTTCTTGCATTTTTTCAAATTTTGCAAATTCTTCGTCGGTAAAAGTTTTTTCTTCTCCGATTACATCTCCAAGTTGAATTGCCTGTAATTCTTCTTGAGATATACTATCTACTTCTTGAGATATTTCTTTACTATTATTAGTCATCATAAAGATTAGTTCTTCATCTAAACTTTCTTCATCACTAGAAATTTCGTATAAGATATCTTCTTCATTAGAAATTTCTTCGCCATATATTAAAATCTTGTTCTTCAAGAATTTTGATCATTTTCTTTGCATTTTTTTCCCTTTTTGGGCATTCGGGTGCATAGTGACATTCTTCATTATAAATGTAACATTTACAAGTTTTCTTTTTTGAAACACTGGTTGGTTTCTTTTTTCGAATATATTTTTTCTTTTTTGAAAAAGTTTTGTTCTTTTTCCAAGGTTTCCATTTATATTTTCTATATTTTTTGGAAAATCCTTTTCGTTTAAGAAATGTATTACAACCAATTTTCCAAATTTTTTAAAAAAATTTATCACAACATTTTTGACCGTATTGTGAGTTGGAAATTTGATTTTTTATTTGTTTTTTCGCCTTCGCTTCTAGACACCGATCTGCTATTAGTCTTAGAACATAATTAATGTAAAAACCAAGATTATCATATTCTTCCTTCCCTATTTTTTTGAAAAAATCAGGATATGTTTTAATACATAACTCATCCCATAGATTAGGGAGTTTATAAAAAAAAATTGATCTAATCAGGGTTGATTTGCTGGTGGATCAATAAGATAATAATATTTTTCAAAAGTTTGAACATAGTCTTCAAAAAGACAAATATTACATAATTATAATTTAGTCAAAATATAATTTGCACTGCTTGCAAATTAGTATCTCTTGCAAAATCACATAAATTTTCTTTTATGATTTTTGCAAACTCAGCTAAAATTGTATCAAGTGTGAGAAAATTTGTCAACAAAGCCGTTTTTTGACTTTTTCCAATTTCATATTTTTTTCAATTTCAGATTTTTCCCACTGTCTTAACCATTGCAACACATCTCCCTAGAGAGTTGTTGCAATATAATCAAGGAATTTTTCCTTTGACCAACTATTTTTATAATTGGTAATAATGATGGACAAGGATTGTGCCCAGTCATCAATTGCTTATGGTTGATCCTTAAATGGAACATGAGACAAGTCTAAATAAGTATCATTTTGAGCTATAGGATACTTATGATTATTATCTTTTCTAAATATTACTGGCTCAGGTGTAGGATTGGAGGTACTTCCAGTGTTAGTATCATTTTTAACTTCATTTGTTTGAATAAAGTCAAAATTTTCTCCATCTCCTCATGTGCCAAATAATTCGGGATCAATTGGCTCTTCTGCCTTTCTTTTCCCTTTATTTATTTCTAGTGAAATATCTTGATTTAATGTTTCTTCAGATGAGGATGATGAACTATCATCATCATTAGTTGACATATTAATATCATAATTAAAGTGCTGTAAAAAGGCTTCATGTTCTAGATAAGTTTCTCTTATCTGATCTAGTAGCATATTTCTTTCAACAATATTTAAATTTGGGTCTTTATATAATTTTCTCCAATAATCCAATATTTCAACAATATTTTCATATTCAGTCCTATTATAGGTATTGGTTTGAAGTACTATAATATCTTCTGTACCATAAAATAGCCTAGGAATGTAACTATCTCCTGAACTATTCATTCCATCATTGTTTATGAAGGATATAGTTTCTAATTTCGTCACTAAATTATTTATTTGGTTTTTTGCTTCTTTATTTAAGTCAATATTTATTATAGAACCCAAATTGTCTATTTTAGATTTTATGGACTCAACTTTGGTTTCTAAATAATTCTGATTTATTTTTTGATTTTTATCTAATTTAGAAAACCAAGAACACATAATATCGATAATATTATTTAAACTAGAACACACACTATTTATATTTGCAGATTCTTTAGTAATATGCAAACTATGATCATATTTATTATTAATATTATTTTTTGTATTTCCAAAGCATATTATATCGTCAGAATTATTTGTTTTATTTATAGTTGTTGTAAAACGTATATACTTAGTGTATGTCAAAGCCCATATACTCAATAAGATCTTTTGACTATTGGCCATAATTAAGTGAGTCTTCTACTTAATTCTATTCCTTGTGATGTGTTGTTATTCGTAGTTTTTCTCTCAAATTAAGGTGTCCACATAAATTTTTGTATGTAGTTGATTGTTTTATATTTCTGCATTTCTTTTTGCTTAAATAACTTCAATTAATTTGCATAATGACTAGTAATTATACCCATCGACTTTGTAATTGAAATGTTTTAAATCACATTTAGATCTCGTTTGTCAAATACATATTTTATCTAAAAAATCAAAAAGTTATTATAAGTTGTCATATCGATTACTCTTTCTGTTTTTCTGTACATCTTTTCGTAAAAAGTCAAAAAATTACTCAAATAGTCTGTTCCCAAAAGAAGCCTTAGATACACACAAAAAATTACGATTTCAATAGGATCAAAATGAAAAGAATCTTTCTCTCACTCAGGACGGACTTAGAATTTTTATATAAGGGACGAACATATATATACTAACAAATTTTTTAAAAAGAAAATATGAATTATAGTATTAATTTCTATTGGTTTAAAAAGTAAAAATAAGATGAAAATATATATAAATAACATTTTTTTGTATCTATATATTTAGTTACAAAAAATAAAAACTATAAAATAATCTATATATTAAAGTGAGACATCTTGAATTATTATGTTCGATATTAGTTTATGTCATTAAAAATGTCTATGATAGAATCGATATTAAAATCTTATACAATGTCATTCTCAATAAACATAATTAAGTAATTAGCTAACACCTTATTCGATTCTTTAGAAACTTAAACTTGTAATTAACAATAGTTATAACAAAAAATTTTTTTTTATTATTTTTGTCTTTTTTTTTAATATTATATTTTGATCCTATGTTTCATATATATATATATAGAGAGAGAGAGAGAGAGAGAGAGAGAGAGAGAGAGAGAGAGAGAGAGAGAGAGAGAGAGAGAGAGAGCAAGCAAAATTTTTCTAAAAGAAGAAAAACGTAGAGAGGGCAAGTCTCTGTGATATATAAATAATTGTAGCTAATATTACGATCTCTTGCCCCCTCTGGGTCCATTCTTGCTCACTCTCTCTCAAAGTTGTCAATGTCTGTTAATACCCAAACCAACATACAAACTTCAAGCTGCAATTTGGAGCATCCAAGATAGTGTGAAATTTCATACTAATAGAATTCAATAACAATCTTCATTACAGTATCTATGTACCCAAATACACAAATTTACACAAAGAACACATAAGCACCAAAGTGTAAGTGAATCACGAAAGGACCATCCACAAGCACTGCTGATTTAAAACCTTAAAACAAATCAAAATCCGTAAACTATGCGATCATTAGTGTAAGAGACAATTCTTTTTTGATACAAGAATCCAATTCAAGGCCGTGGACTTTCAGAAGAAAGAGTTATGTCCCTGAACACCTTCAACCTGTTTCTCCTCAATAATTTTATACCATTTCCAGAAGTGAATTCCCTTTCTTTTTCCAGGAAAGAGCCGTAACCTTCGAAGTTCAAGACCTTCTTTGGCAACGTTGACGAACAGTAATTGTCTGTTCTATCTGTCTTCTGCTGCTGATCAAAGCACAAAGACCGCCTCACTGTTTGATTCATTGATGAATCAGCAGTTTCAGGTTGAGTATGATACCCGTCTTTTAAATCAAAAGATTCAATATTTTCGCTGAGTTTCTCTATCTGATCGAATGGAGTGAGAGTCTGATGATAAATTATATTGGAGGAATTCATATTCTCATCGTTGAATCCTTCTTCTCCACTGTTCCATTCCTGACAATGGTTTATTCCACTTAACAACTCTTGTTCATCTTCTTCAACCATGTCTGCCCAAGTCTTTTTACTTCTACATATTGAAATATCCTGGGAGTGTTCTGGATTTCCTGCAACAGAATTGCATTGGCTTTGGAGTTCCTCAGTCAGCTTCACATCATCTTCAATGGGTTGTAGAGAAGATTCAAGGTTCACTTCATCAAGATCACGCCATGACCTCTTTTTCCAATCTCCACTAAAACATGGTGAGCCACTTTCTGATTTTTGCAAAGTTGCTTTTGACATTTCAAAATTTCCATGCCTCATAATAGGTTGCTCAAATGATAATTTACGGTTAAAACCACCAACTGCATCATCTCCAGGGAAATCCCTTCTCTGATCTCCCCAAAATGCCCTTCTTGGTTGTGTAAATGGAACTTTTGGGATTCCTCTAGCAGGAAGAAATGGAGAACCATATGTTTTCTTGTAGGAGGAACCTATTTCTATTCCACCAGTCCTTTTGCTGCCAAAATCAGCTGTTCTTTCATATGGGTTTTCGTTGTATGATCCTTTCTTCAATGTATCAGCGAATGAAATGTTTGAACAGTTTTCGCTGTATGATCCTCCTTTCTTCAATAGCCCTGCTGCTTCCCTTGATTCAATTTCTGTCAGCATCTGAGTAGCACGCTCAAAGGATCTGGCGTATGATTCATCAAGTTGTCCATCTATAAGTGATGGTCGTATGGATTGAAGCAGAATCTTAGCTTCTGTCGTCCTGTTCAAATGCATCAAGCAGATTGCCAGGTTGCACTGCTTGTTCTTGTCTGACTCAAGAGATAGTGCTTTCCTGCATAAAAACATTTTTATGTGAAAAAATGTCATGTTCTATAGATAATCTCACATTGTATGAAGAACATAAACCTTTCTTTCTTTCATTTTCTTTTTTTTCATATACAAGTAATGCACGATAAACATACCTATAAAGCTCTTCTGCAGATTTGAAATTATTCTGCTGCAAGTATGCCCAGGCCAAGTTCCCCAATAACCTGAATCATTTAAAGTCCGATGAACATATAAGCAGAATTTTATTTGAATCATATGCTAGAAATAAGAAATGGGCATTTAAAAAGAGAATATAAGCAATATAACAACCTTGAATACTCTTGATCAATTGTGATTTGAATCTTCTTCCCTTGAGATCTAGCAGCTTTTGTTCTCTTCCCCCCAAATGCCATGCCTTCTTCAATAGTCTTCACTTTATGTTGAAGCATTTCAATCTGTTCTTCAATCCTACCAGATCTCTGAAATAGCGTGGAAATGTATACTCAGATATGTTTTCATCACCAATTAAAAAGAGTATTCAAGATGTCAAACTATAACTATTACACGTAATGGGAAAGAGAAAATAGAGAAAGAAGAAAAGTTTTTTTATTAGGATCATTGTAGAACTAAAACCCTTTAGCATGAAGTCAAGAAACTACTAAAATGGTATTTTGAATTCATCATGAGGCTTGAAATCCATCTCTAAACTGTCAAATCTAAATTTGAACTAGTTCCTTGAAAGATTTCCTATCCATAAAATCCAAACACAACTATTCAATGCCATGAAAAACTAAAAAAGACTTTTCCAAATGCTATGAAATCACATGAAAACCACCCATATACAAAAGTTGCATTTCCGAATTCTCTGAATTGTTACCAACAAAATTCACATCAGATCAACAACTATATCTACGGTGATAGACAAGGTCAGGTTCAAAGGATTGTGCATACCTTGTAGAGTTCAACTAGCACGTTGTCAAGAGATTCCTGAGATTCAAGGGGGCATAGATGGCGAAAAGATTTAATGGCCTCAATTGCCTCATCAGATCGATTCAGTTGTTTCATTGCAACTGCCATGTCTTTCAAGGCACTATCAACTCGATCACCAGAATTTATTGCAGCCCAGAAGAGGGAAATGGCCTTGCCTGGATCCTTTTCTATCAGCTGTCAATAGAGAGTTAAAAATCAAAACCACACATACATAGACATGGTGATCAGTGAATGAATTACGATGAAATCACTCAACTACTGATTAAATAGCGGGCAAGATTGAAGAACACAAGTCAAAACCACATGTAAACATGGTGATTAGTGAAATAAATAATGATGAAATCACTTAAATACTGACAAAATAGCGGGAAAGATTAAGGAACATAAGTCAAAACCACATATATACTATGCGGTGATTAGTGAATGAATAATGATGAAATCATTCGACTACTGATGACCAAATAGCGGGCAAGATTCCAGAAAACAGTTCAGAGCATTTTTTAACTTATCCAAGACTACAACACATGCAAATTAGATAGTTTGTTCCAGAAATTTCACATTTATTATAATTTTAATATATTTTATTCTAGTGTTTTTTCTGAAATTCACCAAGAAGACCAATATGGAAAATGACTTCTTTCGCTCCATCTTTGACCAGAAATAAAAGAACTAAAGCAATATTGACTAGAAAAATTTTCAACTTATTTTACCCAAAAAAAGGGCTTATACCATACCTGCAGTGAGATATATTGAACAAAATGATGTATTCTATTCACTCAATCTTTTACCATGAATTTTTAAATAGATGGTCTGTAATCAGAGAGAACATATTTTTTTTTTCACAATAAATCTCAACTATTCACAAGCATCAAGTCAAATCAAAGCAAAGACAAAATAAATCAAGAATATGCCGGAGAAAAATGATTTCACTCAATGCTTATCAGGAAAACTCTAGATGGTCAGACCTATGAATACAATGTTAGCATACTATCTCAGAAAACACACATTTTTTCAAATTCGTAATTAAAAGGTTCAAGAAAATAAAGTTTTACTGGAAAAGAATTCCATGAAAAGACCAATTGGATGAGCTTCAATTTTCATAAAAAAATGGAAAAGACCCAAAAGATTATTAAACAATGAATCTCATACAGATGAAGAGAAAACAAAAATGAGAAACAGAGAAACAGAGTAAGAAAGAAAGTGGCAATTCTCGGAAAACAAACACCCAATAGGAAAATGATTCCATGAAAAAACCAATTTGGTTAGATTGAATTTTCACAAAAGATAACAAACCACCCACAAAAGATTATTAAACATTGAACCCCATATGGATAAATTACATTCATGATCCAAAGATTTAAAAAAAAGAAAAAGCAGAGAAGAAACAGAGTAAGAAAGAAAATGCAAAATTATTGGAAAACAAAGACACCCAACATCAACAAAATCACACGATTCAATTCAAACCCATTTCTGAAAAGACTCTGACCTGAACATGTTTAGCCCTGACATAGGGAGAGTCACCGGAGGGGACTTTGTGAATGACATGGAAGAGATCAGCTTTAGCCCGAGTCGAATTCCACACCTTCTTCTCCGATAAAGGCCTCACCGGAGTCCCCGGAGACCACCGCCTTGACTTCCCAGTATGCGGAGGCGGAGTCGAGAACCCCCTGGCCGGAAAATTCTTGTCAGTAGTCCACATTAAGACGCTTTACTTTCTTGGAACAATCTTGAATATGAGTTGTTGGGTACAAGGCTTTGGACCCTTTTCTTGATTGAGTAAGAAAATACTTTCAGTGGCTGGAAAACCACTTTCTTTCAATGGAAAATTCTTCTCAGAGAGAGAGAGAGAGAGCTGTGTGCGATGAATTGAAAAGGCTAGGAGGAAAGGAAAGGAAACGAGATAACTAGCCGTTATTATAAGTATCCGTTCGGAATCGAGTGATGTATGAGTTGTCACGTGCAAGTTTGTCTTAAAAAAAAATCAACTGTTTTTCAAGGCCTATGCTCACTGCATCTCTCTCTTTTAAGACGTGGTTGGCAAAAATTTGTGTTTGGGATTTTAAATAATTTATTAATTTTTTTATTAAATTTTTTACATGAATGTTGGATTTACACACATGAGTTTGTGTGAGTTTCATATTCATACGAGAGATTTGATAAAAAAAATTAATAGATTATTTAGAATTCATAACATTTTTTGTTTGCAAATTTACTGCATTTTAATTAATTTTTTTTTATTTTTTATGAAAAAGTTTGTAAAAAATTAGAAATAAGTGATGTGATTCTTTTCTTTTTAAACTCAGAAGTGATGTGATTTGATATTTTGATTTTTTCAACTATTTTAGTCAAAATGTAGCTTTTCAAATGAGAAATTATTGGTTGATTCAGGAGCAACGTCACATAACGCACCACATGCATTATGATTGGTGAAAAAGATGAAATTTATTATCTTGTGTTGAATGATTAGAGAATATAAGAGAACATAAGCTTTTATGATTGATCTCGGTACGTAATGTCCCATAACCGACCAACAATTTTTCTTCCCAAACACTCCCTAGATTTCCTCTGATTTTGACATATGAGGGCCTCTCAATCTCAAATAGATTTGGGAAATTATTTGAATGGTTTTGTACATCATCATGTGTTGGTAAATTTGAGATTAGTATATACATCAAAATTATTATTTTTGAATTAATATTTCAATAAAAATATCTGGGAAGTTAGGTTCAACATATTTGGCTTGAGCGGCATCTACATAAGTTGACCTTCGAACTTGGATTGAGGAGATTTCGTCTTTCTTTCATGCGTTGGTCTTTCAAGAGCCTTTAATTTGCTCCTAACATTTTTGTGTTTGCTTTCTTCTAATTAAATATTTATATATATATATATATTATACGATTACGTGGTTTGTTTATATAGATAGTAAATTTTTAAGAAGTTATTTGAAATTAAAAAAAAACATATTATATGATTATATGTTTGTTTATATAAATAGTAATTTTTGAAAAAGTTATTCGAAAGATCTGATATATACGTAAACCGTATCTACCAAATAATTAAAGAACACATCCATATAATCTAGAAATTAAGAAATACAGTGATTCGGACCTATTAAATAATTTTTTTAATTTTTTTTTATAGACAATACCAATTGATAATTGATGTAGTCTGTGGAACAATGCCCCAAGCATTACGAGAAGCTTGCATTAGCTCACGTTTTGATATAGATTTTTTTTTATGTTTATTCAACTTGCATTCTTTCTCACAACTTTTTTATTCGTAACTGTGGTAGTAATGAAATTTAATGTTTGAAATAATATCAACTATAATAACATAATGAGTACAACTACAACTCAGTTGTCAAAAACACTATTTTATTTTAGAGTAGTGATTTAGAGCACTAAATTTGAAGCTCTAAAAACACCACTAATGAGGTGGTAATGTAAAGAAAAAAAAAAATAAAACAAAACAAAGGCCAAACTATCACATCAGTGGTGGGGTCTACATGATGCCACATCATTAGTGGTGCATTAGTGGTGCTAAATTAGTGGTATGAAGCATTTTTCTTTATTTTATTTTTTTCTTTTGGGAATTTGTACCTTTTTCATTTTATTACTCAACAACCAAAAATAGAAAAAGAAAAGAATTTTAGGGGATCAAGATAATTTGTTTATAAAACAATATTAATTGAAACAAAATAAATTTTTTTAGACTTTTGTCAAAACACATCTCATTGACAAAAATATATAATTCATTTTCTTTCTCATTTTCCTAATCGAACCAAAAAGGAAAAAAAATTAACTTTCACTTCATCTTCTTTTTGTTCACATCCAAAACCTTTTTACAAACCCAAAAGTAATCTAGCTTGCCTGTAAGGAACATTAAAAATTAATTAGTTCGAATTAAATTCTATAGTTTCTAGAAATCAGATCATGAACTTGGAACAGTTAGGTGCCATTCCAGTCCCATACAATTTCATAATTGTGGGTTACATCTACATTTCTAGGGCATTCACCTTCCCTCCTAAAGAGAGCAATCTGTGATGCAAATCCCGGTTCCCTGTCGACAGCACCACCGACTCCGCTGAATTCAACGCTATAGTTGTGCCTCATGGCGAGGTCAGAAGCCCACCGGCTGAACTGCTCTCGGGTCCACTCAAACTTGTGGTCATGGTTTCGGAACTTACATGATTGTGATTGGGTCTTCTCATCTGGATCGTCTTCTTGGCTTTGCAGAGCGGATCTCTGGAGTATCACGTTGTACTCATAATTTGGCGTGGAGACGATTAGAATCCTTGGACAAAAAGAAGTGAGCACGACATCACCAAATAAATGTGCTTGATCTTCCTCCATGTGCTCAATCACCTATTGTTCATCGTAACCACCGATGCAAAAAACCGATCAAACGAGAGAATATGGATGGAAAATATTAAGTTTAATGCACAAATCAGCAGAAGGTAACCCGTCATGTATTAACTAAGCATGACCTCTAGGCAAATCATGGATTAGGAGAGTCAAGTACCTCCAAGCAAGTGCCAATATCAAACCCATACAACCGAGAATCAAAATCTGTGATGGAACCATAATACAGTACAGCAGATTTGAGACCCGCACTTGGCACAGTAGCACCAGAACTTCTACTTAGTTTTGAATGGATTATCTGCATTGTTAAAAGAGAATGCCAGTTGTAACCAGAGGTTAAGCACAAAAAGTGAATCATACTAGGAAAATTAATTCAAAAATCAATATCTGATGAGTGCAAATTAATTCACAAATATGATTTGCGACATGTTCATCTTTCTTCAATTTCATCGATGAAATAACAGATACGACAACTAAATCAGTCAAAATCAATAAGAAAGAAACTAATTTGAAACTTGGTATCTATAAATGTTTCAACCTTTGCAGCACGGGTAAGAGACTTCCGGGAAATGTCAACACCAACAATTTTCTCAAGAGAAGTTGGGTATTCTAACAAAGAATCCAGTAAACTTCCAGAGCCACATCCAAAATCAACCTGCAACAAAAACAGAAATTAATCTTAAAGCTCAATATCAGGTATGAAAGTAGTCATCACAAAACATAAAACACAAACCAAAGAAGTAGCGCAAGATTCTTTAATCTGCTGCACTGCATATTCTACACGCTGCTTTGATAGAGGGGGACTGAATAGAGCCTGCTCCATTCTGTCCTCCAAGGGTTCTGTCACACGCAACAGAGTTGTGGAGCACTCTAAGCTACAGCCTCCTGCCAACCAAAAAAAATGGAAATCATAAAACGAAAAGAAAAAGAAAAGAACAAAGAAGTGTACATAGTCAAGTGCAATGCATAGCCAGTTGGATCTGGGGTCAACATGAAACAAGCTGAACAAAATATAAGAGAAAATTATTCGGAAGTTCCATTGGCTGCTATAATAATCATTTCCGAGTAGAACTTGTTCTTTCTAGAAGTCCATTAAATGCAGTGAGTTGCATATACTTCAAATAACTCCTTTTCACATCTCCAATTGCCATATTGGCATAACTTTTCCCTTTAAATCATTATTTGCAACATATTTTGAGCAGAGTGTTGAAAATGAAACTGTGAAACCTGACAGGTACTACCCAAGGAAAGGAAAAGGTTACTATTAGATCATTGGTGCCATATGACTGAAGTAACAAATGACAGTTTTTTCAAACTTTCCTACCATTAACAAGGAGCCAAGACATTCCAGCAACGAGATAAAGAAATAAACCTCCACAATTTAACATATCGATGAATGGAGAATTCTTATTACACTAGGTGCAGCTAGATGCATAATGCAATACAACTTCATGAAATCAACATCGTAGGAGGGAGAAACTCACTTGAAGTTAATAATGAAAGAACTCTTGAAGAATCACGAGCTGAAGCTAAAATCAACTCTTGAGGGGGCAAGTCCATATAAAACCTTGCAGACTGACCCACAGACATCTGTGTCACAACTGCTTCAAAGGAGGAAATCACAGATCCAGTCCCCATCTCAAACTCAAATTCTTCGTTACTTTCAATCAGTTCTTTCATATATTCTCCTTCTGTAACCAGACATATGGTATAAATTATACATACTAAATATCCATTAGATGGAGAGACTCCAGAGTCTGGACCTTCGATGTTTATAGGACACACTGTATCTCCCACCGTACCATTTACCTGATTCATACAATTTAAATCTAGTAATCTGCCATCTTCAGCCCCACTGCTCTGCCAAAACGTATACACAGATATGCATAGAGAAAACTCTTTAAAGAAGAATTGGGGATGAAATTGGATGTCAAGAACATCTCCAGATGAGGTAAGCTCCTCCAAAGGCATATCCAGTTTCTTAAAATATTTATTTAACCATGAGAGAACCTTCAAAGAAGCATTTTGGATGGCATCATTCTGTTTCTTAAAAGACTCTTTTGGTGAACACTCAATAATCAAATCTTGACACTTCGAAAATATTTTGACTTCACATTTAAAAGTCCCTTTGGCTGCCACTGATTTACCGTCGCCAACAGCATTACCACCTCCATTTGTTTCTGCATTGCCTGACTCTGTAACCTTCAACTTCTTTTGCAATCCAGGTGACTCTGGCAAAGATTCCAGGGAATTAACATTGGAGAAGACAGGTTCAGATAAACGGTGCTGACGGCAGAATGTACAGAGGAGATCCCTTGGGAATGAACCCCTCCAATTGGTTCGCGTAGTGAATGCTCCAGGCAACTCTGCTGCAAGTATTGCCTCTCTTGACAATTTGTAAACTCCACTAGGTATCTTACTAATAAGTACCCTGTAAAATAAGTTCTTATATCGGTTAAATAATGCAAATTTCAAAGTATTTAATGACTAAAGAATCTCACGATGTTGAATGCATCACACAAGAGGGCAAGCTTTAGCACAACAGTAAGGTTGCTCCATTGTGACCAGAAACAACCTCTCCATACGTGTGGGGGCTAGTCTACCTACATCTATCTATTGAATATAGAAATTAGAGTGTATAGAATCTTTTTATTTTTAGTATTATGTATATAATCTGTGATTGTGTCAATCACTGATTTAATATTGTTTCCTTATTTATATCGTTTCCTAAATTGTATTATGAACCTATTATATATACATGACCTCTACCTCATTCATGGAAGAAACCAAATAATTCTTTTCATTCTTTTTGGTATCAGAGCTATAAGTTAAGCTCTTGGTGTTCTTTACCTTACCGGCGGGAGACAAACTTGCCTTGGTTGCCCGCCGGACCTCAACTTATTTCGCTACCATATTTTTTCCTTTTAGTATCGCTTCATGGTGATCTCTTTTTTTATCCACTGGTTTATTCCTAACCCAAATATCTCAATCATATTTTTTTTTATTCGTAATCCTTTTTTTTTTGTGCTTCTGCTCCACTCTATCTTTCCCTCTACTTCAACCTCAAATAGGTTTCTATCTTCAAACCTGTTTGAGTTTGAGAAGGGGGGGGGGTTGTTTATATACCTATATCATGGTGAGCACGGTTATCCATCATGTGAACCACCCAAGTCGATCCCCTGACACACTCAGGCATCTGTTGTCATTATCGTTCAGCACCACGTCATAAGTTATGTGGTTTAGCATCCAGTTCTCTACATCGGTTCGACATGACCCCTTTAAACTGTTCCGACATTGATTTTGGTTAGTCACTACAACGATCCGACATGACCTCTTAAACTGCCCTGACATTGATTCCGATTAGTTCTTACAACGGTCCGGCATAACCCCGTAAACTGTCCCGACATTGATTCTGGTCAATTCTTGTAACGGTCCGGGATAACCCCTTTAAACTGTCCCGATATTGATTCCGGTCAATTTCTTCTAGGGTAGTTCAGTCCCTATTTTTTTTCCCTTTCTAGGGTGTGGTGTTGATGTATTAAGCACTTTTTGACCTCTTTTATTTAGTGGACTACCAGATTTGTTCGGTAGCATTTATTTGGACTAGCCGTTGAGTTTTTTCCGGCTTCTTCCAATCCTCTATTGGCAAGTTGTGATTGTTGAATATCTTCACACCAGCTCGAGGGAGAATGTTAAATATAAAAATTAGAGTATATAGAATCTTTTTAATTTTAGTATTATGTATATAATTTGTGATTATGTCAATCACTGATTTAGTATTGTTTCCTTATTTATATCGTTTCCTAAATTGTATCATAAATCTATTATATTTACATGGTCTCCACTTCATTCATGGAAGAAGTCCAATAATTCTTTTCATTCTTTTCTATCTAACCCTCCACTAACCCCAAAGTGGCGAGAGCCTCATGCACTAGGCAATCATTTGTTGAATGCATTACATGAGACATTACAACCATTCACCACCACAAGATACCAAACAAAAATTTTCAAATTGGATGTGGATGGAAAAATGGCATCAACCTTCTTGAAGTATCTATCTGTGGAGCAACACGGCTAGCCCAATGGTGGGGCACTTCAACTCAGCTCATCAAGACAGGGTCCGCTCGAGCGGCCATTCTCGCGTTTGAGCGGGATTCGTCAACTTTCAGTATTTCTTTTGTAGGTCTGAAAATATTGAAAGTGTGCATTAGACGCTCGAGCGTCTAGTCCCACTGTCGAGCGGAGACCTTCGTCTGCAAAACTTCTAGAAATGTGCATTCTACGCTCGAGCGCCAACTTTCACGCTCGAGCAGAACTTTGTGTCTGGCGCTCAAGCGGGGCTTTTCACGCTCAAGCGGATTGTGCGTATAACAGTCCGAGAAGATGATATTTTGAACAACTTTTTCATATCTCTCTCTCTAAAACTTTCCAAAAAGCTTGTTCTTGAGTCTCTCTCTCTACAATTCACCTTCTCTCTTAGATTTCATCTAGAATCATTGGGATTTCCACCCTAGTGCCTTTGAGAAAAAAGTAGAACTCGTCAAGATCTACATTTTGATCCGAATAGAAGTGGGTTTCAGTGTTCTTGGAGTTTCTTTCTTGCGTGGCTCATCTTCTTTCTTTGAGGTAGGGATATTCTACACTTTATTATGGTTTTTAACATAGTTATTTGTTGTTATGTATACATGGGAAGATTTGGGGTGTTTGGAGAAAATCTAGGGTTTTGGGTTCTTGCTCTAGAAAGAGGGGTTTCCATGTAATGTTATATAATTGACTATGGGGTTTGGATATGAAGATATCTTGTGTTAAAATAGTTGATTTTGGCCTTTGGGTCAATATTTTAAAAAAAAGGGAGAAATTTGCCCTAATATATATATCGAATAATTATTATGTATCAATAATGGAATAGAGATGAGAAATGTGAAATTGGAAGAATGTATAAATGAATGGTGTAGTTAGATTTGTTTAATCACTCATCCATGGGAATTTGATAAATTATATGTTATAAAGATTGTATATCTGTTTAGAAATATCTGTATTAGGCTATCGGTGGAGGATAGCTATGATTGTTGTAGAAATTGCATGAGGATTAAGAGAATTAAAACTAATCACTTATCTATGTCATTGAATATGACAATGTGTCGATACATTGAATATGTGTAATTGAATGTCATTGAATATGACGGTGACTTTAAATACATTTTATATGTATGATATTTTGGGAGGAGAAAGAGGATGTACTTCATGTTTTGGGAGGAGATAAGGGATAAACTCCATTGAAAATTAAATTGGTCGGAGTGTCCAAGGTGAAAATTCCGAAATCTTATGTATACATGGGTGCCGATCCCACGGATGAAATTTCCGTAAAATGGCAAGGTTGATGTGTCCATATGTTTGAAGTGTTGAATAAAAACCATTGAGTTGTAGTTTCAGTTGGGTTATTCAGAGAATTATAAACGTGGCTTAAGAATTGAAATGAAATGAACTCGTTTGAGATGAATAAATGGGAATGGATGTAAATATAAATGTTGATATCATGTGACCATGTGAGGGAGACGTGTTCTGGTCTTACATATTGAATATACGTATTTAACACTTATACCTTAGTTAAAATCTCATATATTGTGTTAGACTGTTCCTACTGGGCTTTGGCTCACCTTACTTGGGAAACCATTTTCAGGTACTGAAGATATGCTTCCTCCAAGGTTGTAGCTTGGAAGGATCTAAGGCGCTGGGGGCTCTATTTTGTCATTTTGTGTTCAAATGTTTATTCAAGCCTTGGGCTATATATGTATAGAGCTTATGACTCTCTTTTGTTATAACCAAGCTAATGTCTTGGAAAGATGTAAGCCAGTACAGCACTTTATTTCGTTGTTATTAACTGACATCACATGCTATAGATTCAGAATGAACATTTATGAATGTATGAAACATGTGATACCCTTTGTAATACAAACTCTGATGAATGGAAATACCATAACTTTATTATATTCTTTTCACTTATGAGTTGGATTGTTTGTATTATTTTGAGGGTGTCACAACTTGCCCTCCCCCATCCCCCACCTTGTGATCACAAAAAATAAAAAATAAATAAGCACCTATGACACAATCTGATTACCACTGGTCACAATGCCGCCTTGATTTTTTATTTTATTTTTTTGGAATTGATAGAAACACTTTTTGCCAGTTTTTTCTCAGACTTACAAGGATATTAATGATTTAAGATTAAAACTGCAGTTATATTAAATTTATGAAAAGATTTAAAATAATTAACATGTGACTAACAATTGTTGTTTGCCTTAGCATAAATGTAAACAAAATGCAGCACAGAATAAGAAGGTTCATTTATAACCTGGATTCCTTCTGAACCGTCAGTGGACCTTGTTGTTTTCATCATCTGTCTTTTCTCAATTCATTTTAAATGCCATGCCCACACGCACCCCAAAATAATAATAATAAATAAATAAAAAGAAATAGTGACACTTTAATCCAAAACAAATCTTTCTTAACCATGATACTTCATTTTTTTTTTTCTTTTTTGATCAGAGAAAAGAAAATTTTATTAAACAGAACTCTGTTACTTCATTTTAAAAGCATATTTCTTCACTCCTAACCTCAAACTAATTTTCATACCCTTGATCAAACAATGACATACTTTGGTATCCTTGCTATGCTTGATCTGTCTCACTTTCCCTCCCTCTCCACGTCAGAGGCTCATTTGCATGACCTTGACTAAAAACCCAATTTTCAGTTTTTAGTAGTCAATCAACTTCACAGAATTTCTAAAACCTATGTTACCTAAAACGTGGATTGTTCCGGTACATGGAATGGGAACGGGAACGGGAACGGGAACGGGAACGGGAACGTGATATGCCACATGCTCTAAAATATGGTACGATAGAAGTAGACTTATAGATATTACACTTGAGAATAATGTAAGTAGTTTTCTTTTAACTATTAAGTATCCAATAATATATATATATATATACATTTTTTCATGTAGCAAATTATTTCTATGAAAATTATGACCCATTTTTTATGTTTTTATCTTGTCAAAACTTAACTACCTTTAGATTTTAGTTCATATATTTGAATTTTTTTTCTCCTAAGGTAACATTTAAGGAAATATATTGGAAAAAACTTTTGGGATCGCTTTGGATCACTAAATTTACCGTTTTGGAGAAGTGTACCATGTTTTGGAACGTGCGTACCAATATGTAATTCGTTAGGGTATTAGCGTTTTTTGGTAACATAATCTAAAACACATCAGCTTTGACAAACTAACTAAACAGAAGTAAATTTTAATTTTAAATTGACATTAAGACATTACCATAAGAGAGAGGCAATGCGTTGAAACTTCCATGACAAAAGTACAATGAAGGAGATAATAATTGATAGGGTGTAATGCAAGTTATGCATTTTTTTTTTTTTCCAAAACACTATTAAATGATTCTGAATTCTTTTTTATTCAATACAAAAGAATTAAAAATGTGTGCCAAGCATAACTCTAAAGTACAAAGGTGCTAAAGATTCTAATACAAACTTTTCAGAAATTTGTGGAATGACAGCAGTAGAGGGGTGCATATGGTGGGACGAAGTAAAACAGAGTTAGAAAGAGACCTGCAATATGTGTGCAAGGACACGTCTTCATAGAAAAGATCAGCAGACTTCCAAGTATATCCAATGGATGCTAAAATTGCATGACCATATATAAGATGGCCAGATAAGTAACTTGCCCTTGCATTTAAAGAACCATTTAATGGAACAGATTCTGTTGAGTGGAGAAGTTCTGATGACAAATCCCCCAGACATGACTCGGGAGCACAAAAGTACAATCTCATCTCTGAAGAAGCTTTGCCAATAGTCCTGTAAAAGATGAGGGTTCTCCAAATAAATAGATATTTCAATAAAGGACACTCATTTCAGTAAGAGAAATGAAAGGAGCCATTCTCCCTGGGGATGGCAAGTCAACTCTGAAAATGATCCTAGGTTTTCTCAACGATTTCTTATCATGCTTTTTAGATTTATGAAGATATTTAGGAGTGACTAGACTAGTTATTTAAAATTTGCATGCACCGTTGTTTCTTGTGAATTTAAAGATAAAGGATGCAATCCTGGATGCTGATCATGAAGATATGTGCACGTTTTTATCAGTAAATGTAATACTTGTGTGTGTGCACACTAACAGACAAATACAACCACTTGGGACATGATGAGATGGGGCTTTGAAATTGAGTCGGGGTCTAGGTGGCTGCTCTACATCATACATGGCAGATTGGGGTCGGGACAGGAGCGCCCTGCCCAGCCCAATCTGTTGCCATTCCTAATCCTCTCTAGTTTTTCAAGACATGTAACTCACACTTAGAGGGTGTTTGGGATGATCTAAATAAGTGTATTTTTTGACTTTTTACGAAAAGATGTGCAGAAAAGTAGAGAGATGATATGATCCAAAAAGATAAAAAAGATAAAAAGTGTGTTATTTTGGGGGATGCCAAATAGTCCTTAGGTTCAAACAATACCCATCACAGTTCCAACCCACAATTCCACCACTAGATCCCTTTCCATACTTGCCATGAACAACAAATATAAGTCCTATTGCACAGCCCTATTTGCTCCATATTAGAGTTCCTTGTTAAACTTTTAGTGGAAGAGATATGAGTTTATGGATTGATAACTACCATATTTGATCATAGGAGAATCTAAAGCAAGCATAAGAATCATAGAATATGGGTTCCGCAAAGAGTCATGAAGATGTAAATTGCATATGGTAAGTGTAAGTGGGCAATGACACGTAACTATGTAAACACAAGTTTGTCTTAATGTATTCTAAAATACTATCATAATTGCTATAGAACAGTCATTAGATCAACTTCATTTTGTCATTTAATGAGTGCTGCAGTTAGAGATTCATCTAAAAAAAGAATTAAGAATGAGACTCAGGAAACATGAAAATTCACATAAAAAGATATTCAAGAATGAGAATCTGCACAATAAAACATAATACTAAAATTTATGCTTTACATTACCTGGAAACCAAAACCTTAGAAGCATCAGTTAAACCAAGCTCCTGAGCAATAATATCCAAGTAATAACCATTTGAAGCAACATTAAGAGTTAAGGGTTCAACAGTCTTCTCAACTGAGTACGGAATTCGCACCACTTTAATCAAAATAGAGTCCAGTAAGCTTGATTGTTGGTCAACCACAGACTGTACAATCTCAGGAGGGTATGGATTTTCCCTCTTCATCGAAAGCTGTTCTTCAGAAGCAGACACAGAACCCGATAATCTTGAAGCGGCCTTCAGCATAAGTGACATAATCAACAGTGGATTTGACTCAACCTTAGGATTTATGCTTTTACATAAACTACTGAACTTTGTATCATAGACGGCAAGGACAGAAATTGGAACTAAACCATTGAGTCGACCCTCTCTCTGCAAAGCTGCTCTAAAGTGACCACTCAGGGGATGAAGAGATTTAAGGAACTTCACAAATGACACAAAAATAAAGAAAAGCACTGTCAATCCAATCTTTCAATGTTCAAATAAATTGATGCAGTACAGGTGCTTAACATATACCAAGATTAACTAAAAATGCATTCTATGATATGCTCAGTTTCAACAGAATCCGATTCCATGAGAATATAAACAGAAGATTAAGCTACTAGATGACTTACACATAAGCCAAGCTAACAGCTTTTCCTCAAAGTCGTCAAGTAATAAGACCTAATTTTGACAAGCAGAAGTTGCACCAATGGAGAATTATTGGGCTTGGGGATTATAAATTGTTCAAAACTTCTCCCATTCACATAACATGTAAGTTAACTAAGAAGTCAGGAGAACAAAACAATGAAATGCACTGTTTCATCAGTAAAAAAATGGTCCATCGCCCATGCAAGAACACAAAAGAAAGGCTGAGTTGCACATTTGATTGATTAACTTTTTCAAAAAGAGATGTCCATCACACGTTACACTCTCTGAGAAACACGGGGTGATGAAAATTAGTAGTCAGAGAGAAAGAACAAGTATGCCTTTCATTGTATTATCCCTATCTTCATTTGACCCATTAATAATGTAGTAACTCCTAGCCTAAGTCAATGAAGTCATCCTCAAATTTAGTAGAGCAGTGCAGCCACTTATAAAAGAGGAGATCTCTTTGATGAGACAAAATAGAAATCCATGTATCATAAAATCAAACTATAATCAACTGTGTAGCAACCAAGAAATAAGTAGAAGGATTTGTTTGATGCAAAATCATTGCACATCTCAAACAACCAAAAACAAAATTGACAGGTGGATAGGAAATGTGATGCAAGATGGTACTGTAATGACTCCTAGCCTAGTCAATGATGTCATCTTCAAATTTAGCAGAGAAATGTAGCCACTGATACCAGATGAGATCTCAAAAAACAGAATAGACATCTATGTACTATAATATCAAGCTAAGATTCCACAAGAGGGTCTGTAAGAACATTGGGGGTGTTCGGTGAAGCTTATTTTAAGCTAAAAGCTGATAATCAGAAAGCATAAGCTAAAAGCACTCCTTCCCCAGCTTCTGGAAAATCAGCTTATTTAAGATATCTCTGCCTAATAAGCTATACGCAGAAGCTACACCAAACAGTCTGTCACAAACTCCCAAATTAAAATAAGCTATAATTTGCTTATTTTATCCCCACATGTCACCATAACATCAAGCTTGTGGATCTCTTTCCACAAGATAAAACAAATACACTATATTTCATGAATCATTTGAAACAAAAATTAGAATGACAACATAAACATAAGAGCTTCTTTTGGAGGGCAACATGTTTATAAGGTTTATCTACAAAAAAAATGTTTATATTATAGCAACAAAGCTGAAGGGCAACATGTTTATAAATTATAAAAATAAAATGAAATAACACAATACAGTGATTTTGAGACATTAACAAAGAAGGATAACTTCTCACTATGTAAAATGGAAGCTAGTTTGTCATTCTTTACTTCAATATAAGCAACCTACCTCATTTGAAAATAAATATGAGAGACGCGAAACCAACTCATCCCAAGGATCCTGTACAGTGGTATCATCAGTTGCAGCATTGATACCTAGCTGCAACAAAAGAAAAAGAAGGAAAAAAAAAAAAAAACACAAATGAGAAAATTTTCTTTTGATTAGTCAATTAGTGATTTCCCATGGGCATGAGAGACAAACAACAATAGGCTAACCCTGGGCATTCATTTTGAGTACAACTAAGCATATGATTTCAAATTTTAAGTTAAATAAGTGAAGCCCAATGGCCCTAAACAGTGCACAGCCAACATGCAGCCAAAGTCAAAAATCAAGCAAACAAAAACAAAATGATTAAAAAATCACAAGAAAAACAAAAAACAAAAACATGAATAAAACAAAACAAAACCTTCAGTAACGCCATCTCTGCAGCAGACTGTTCTGCGTCCTTTTTTCTCGTAAAGGTTTCTGATACAACAGAAAACTCTGGAAGTTGCAAGCAGCAGCGATAAAGACAAGGTCCCTTCTGTGGAATGGCTAACCCTGGGCATTCATTTTGAATAGACTCCTGTACTTCCTCAACCGTATAGCATGCTTGGCTGCCAAACCTCTGGTAAATAATGGCCTTAGGTGATATCTTCTTTACTGCAAGAGCTGGGGCCCCTCCCATTTCCATCAACCCCCTCCAGGTGAATAGGGATAAATTATTTGACAAGATATATTAGCAGATTCTAATTAGCCTCCTGTACAAAAATTTGTCAAAACCAAGTCAATCATAGAATATAATTCATTAAGATTAAGGAAAAGAGAATATCAAACAAAGATCAACCGCAGAATATCATGTTCATTGTGGAGTGAAAACTAATTTCCAAATGTCTGCTTTCTTTCTCTTACTAATTTAAAATGTCAAGCCAAAGATAAATTAAAATGCCAAACAAATTAGAACTTCCTCGCTTATTTTAGCCAATTAATGTGTGTGTGCACGCGCACGTGTGTTTTAGTGTTTTTTGGCCTAGCACCTCTAGTTGCTAGAGGTTTTCTTCTTATCGGCTGTCTTCCTCTATGGAAGGGGTGTTGCCTCTGGGCATTTGTTGAACTCCGTCGTATATCTTTATTTTTTGGTGATAAAACCCTCAACAAAAAAATGACAACTTCAAGCCCAACATGAAGACACCTCCATAAGCATGTATTTGATTCAAGTTCTTGCTGATTTAGGTCATTACTCACACACCCCAACTGAAATTTTACCCAATGAAAAACAATAGCACTGAAATATTTATAACTTATTATTCTTGATGTCATCATAAAGCGAAAAAGTTAACATAATGCGTGAATGATTTTCACACCTCACATTCTTAATTGATCAATTACCGCTTGAAATGCACATATGTAATCATGATTAAATGGTCTGAGTCAAGATATTGTCCACCACAAATATATTATATTCAGAATGCAAGAATTCATTCAAAATAAGTATCTAGTTTTATTATTTACCACACACAAAACTGTCATAGATTCCAAAAATTGTGGGGTCCCAAGTTTCTTGAGGGGAAAGAAAAAAATAAAAATAAAAAACCCATTTACAATATTAAAAAAAAAAAAAAACCTACACAGAATGTGTAGATAATATACATTATTTATGTATATACAATAAGCAGAGCAATATGCAAAGCCCTAAAAAAAAACCAAGATTCCAAGTAAACACCACAAGAAATTCCATAAAGAAATACATACATTAGTTTATTTATGTGTTTATATATATAAGAAGAGAATAAAAATTTAAGCTTCTTGTTGATTACTATGAAATCAAACCACGAACCGATCAGCTGGCATTGAGAACTAATTTTTAAAAAACACAAGCAGAGAAACCAAAGGAGAGAGGGAGAGAGAATTGATGGAATAATGGTATCGAAAGTATAAATTGATTTTGAAAAAATTAGTAGAAGAAGAGAGGAACAAATTGAGAAAAATAGATACAAAAAAACATGATTGGGAAAAGTGATCAAAACGAAGACTGAGCTCGTACCTCGACATCGGCAATGGCTTCCGCCCATAGAGAGAGAGAGAGAGAGAGAGAGAGGAGGAGGGAAGGGGTTTTCTTTTCCTTCGGTATGTATGTGTTCAGGGTGTTTTAGAGAGAGAGAGAGTGTGTTTGGGGGGGGGGGGGGGGGTGTGTTTTCTTTTCCTTTGGTAGCAAGTGTTCAGGGGTTTTAGAGAGAGAGAGAGAGAGAGAGAGTTATGGTTTTAAAGAGAGAGGAGGCAAAGTTGGACTGGAAAGTGAACAGTGTGGGCAGATAGAATACAAACCGGCATATGGGTGTTTGAGAAGTTATTATTTTAGACCTCGTTTGAGAATAAATTAATTTAGTAATTTTTTGGTTATTTAATTAAAATATGAATTAAAAAAAATTAATATGTTTGAGATATTTTTTAATTTTTTATGAAAAGATGTGTAAAAAGTAGAGAAAAAAGAGAATCTTTGACTTTTTGATATGAGTGGTTGGCTTTTCGATTTTTTTAAGTACTTTTTAACTTTTCAACTAAAAAAAGTTATTTGTGAAACGAGGCCTTAGTAGGTTGTTTTAGGATATCTTCAATGGTACCTTAAATTTTTTATAATTTGAGTGAAAATTTAAATATTTTTTTTTAATATCAAATAATTTAGAGTTTTATAATTTCATTAAACCATTGAACGATCGGGAGGAAAATCAAGTGGATGATTGGCCACTGTAATTTTTCACAAATTTTTATCTTGGGTGGTCATTTGGGGACATCCAAGGACATTTGGTAGTGAAAACGGTAATAAATAGTAATTTGATGAAAGACATATTAATTCTCAGTTCGATATAAATAAAAAAAACAAAATATTGAATTTGATACATATTTGATAAAATAGTTAGAGTAGGAAAAGAAATTATTTTTTATCAAATTTAAATTTGATGACAGTTTTAAGTAACCATCGGAGATAATCTTATAAATGTGGGTCTAAATTCTCATTTATGTGTAAATCCGTGATTTATCGTTACAGGGTGGTCTTACTATGTAACATTATTTAGGGTTCATTTGGGATGTGGATTAACTTTTTAATTTTTTAGGGGTGTTTTGGGAAATTGGTAAAAAGTTGACTTTTGACTTTTTACCAAGCTTTTTGGCTTTTTTGGAAGCGATTTGAGAAGTTGGTAAAAAGCTGACTTTTTTACTTTTTGGTTTAATATTTTTTAAAAATGTCACATCACTCTAAAATGACCAAAATATCCTTACTTTTTGCATGTCAACATTTTTTTGAATTAATTAATTATAATGTTCCAGAGGGTAGTTTGGTAAATTTGTAAGTAGCTTTTTTGGGTCTTCCCAAATGAGTATAGTGGCGTTTATGCAAGGGTGACGTTTTGGAAAAATTGCTCAAAACGTGGCGTTTTTGGAAAGTTGCCAAAACAGCACTTAGTTATTTTAGCATGTGACTAAAAAGTCTCGTTCGAGATAAGCGTTTTGATTTTTTTTTACTTTTGTGAGGGAAAAAATGAAATGATTATGGTTTGAATGTGTCATTTTATCTTATTGAGCTAAAAAGTTTATTTTGTCTTTTGTAGTTATTTTAGCCAAAAAAATATCATTTTAACTTATGTCAAACGAAAGCTTAAGATCATTTGAAATAATTTAAATAAGTATATTTTTTTTAACTTTATATAAAAAAATGTAAAAAAATAAAATGACACAAATAAATACACTTATTTAAATAAATATACTGTACTTATCTAGATCTCGTTTAGGAATAGATTTTTTAATTAATTTTTTGACTTTTTAATTAAAATATGATGTAAAAAAATTAGTATATTTGAGATATTTTTTGATTTTTTATAAAAAAAAAAAAACAATAATGTTCCAGACCCTCTTTTTCCCCCACCCCTTTGACCCCCTCTCAACATGATTAGCCAGTTTTTTTTTTTTTTTTTTTCTTTTTTTTCCTTCTCCTCCAATCACCACCATGATTGGAGGGGGTCTCAATCATGACCCCAAAAAAAAAATACAAAAAATAAAGATTTTTTTTAAAATTTTTTTTAATAACTTTTTAATTTTTAAACTAAAAAATAATGTATATGCCGCGTACTTCTAAAATCTTGACTTGTTAAGGTTTAGCTAAAGGTCACCCTATGGCCCCGTTTGTTTTGGGGTTAAATAGATAGGGGGATTAAAATGGAGGTGGAGTTATTTAGTGTTGTGTTTGTTTATAGAGTTTGGGAGGGGATTAGGATGGGGAGGTGATATAGATGGAGGTTAGAAGGGGATTAAGATGGAGGAGGTGGAGATGGTATTAGAAAAATAGTGAAGGGATTAGAAATTTTTTTATTTTTTATATATTGGGAATTTTTTTAAAATATTAATGTTTAATTTTTTATATTTTTTTATTTATTTTAGAATAATGCTTGGGACCCCCTTTTGGGGGTCACCCCCTCACCCCCCTTTGCCACGTGGCGGGTGGTGAGTGGAGGAGTAGGAAAAAAAGAAAAAGAAAAAGAAAATGTAACCAATGAGAGAGAGAGGGGGTCAAAGGGGGTGGGGAGAAAAGGGGGGATGAATCATTGTTGTTTATTTTATTATTTTATATAAAAATAATTTAACAATTCCTACATTAACAACTATCATCAAAATAAATACAATTTACTTAATTTCCTCACTATGAATCCCCTCATTATGAATTCTCTCCACTCTACGTCTGGAAAAAAAAAAAAGAAGGAGCCTATGTGCTTAGGCCTTTTTTTTTTTTTTTTTTTTTTTTTTTTTTTTTTTTTATTTGGGGGGGGGGGGGGAGGAGAGAGAGAATACAAACGACGTGTTGGGACGGAAAGGAAAAAGGTTTTCCTTCTAGCTTTGAGGGACTTTTTTTTTGACTTCTTCATGACGGGACAAAATTAATTTTTTTCACAAAAATTGAAATAAGATTTTATTGAAAAAATAAAATTTTAGTTTGATGAAAATCATTTTTAAAAATTATTTATGCTCTTTAAAAAAATAAAATTATATGAGAATGATAATTACTTTTTTTTTTTATTTTTTATAAAAAAAATTGAAAATAAATTTTAAAAATTAAACAAACATGGTAATAGATGTATTTTTAAAATTTTTTCATTTATATATATATATATATATTTTAAAACAGATCTTTGAAAATCAAATTAAAAGTGGATTGCTTTGACATTTCACAAAAAGATTGTTTTAAAATTTAATTCAAAACTCATAATTAAACAATTTTTTTTTTTCAAATCATTATTCAACAATTTACAAACTCAAAATATAATTTCATTCTCAAATCATGATTTTAAAACTACAATAGTGACTTTTTAACTACAATAGTGACTTTTTTTATAATGACTTTTTAACTACAATAGTAAGGGCTGGTTTGGCATAGACTATATAATCTATCTTTTTATCTTTTTTCCATCACATCATCTCCCTACTTTTCTGTACATTTTTTCGTAAAAAGACAAAAAATACACTTTTTTAGGACACCCCAAACCAACCCTAAGTTGCCAAAATAATGCACTACTTTGGCATGATGGGTTGGGATGGGTTGGGGCTAAAATAACTCAAAAAAGATAAAATAGATTTTTTAAGAGTAGTGCTATTAGCACCCCATAAATAATTTTAGACCCTTCATTTCTTTTGATTCCCACTTATAAATTTTGAAATTCTTAAAATTTCTTTTTACCCCCCAATAATACCAACATTATTTAGGGGGAGAAAAGAAATTTTAAGGGTTTCAAAATTTATAAATGGGGTCCAAAAAAATGAAGGATCCAAAATAATTCATGTGGTGCTAATGGCATCACTCTTTTTTAACTCCAGACTAAAAATGTCACATCTAAACTATAATCATTTTATTTTTTATCTCACAAAAATTAAAAAAATCAAAAAGTTCATCCCAAACGAGACTTTTTAACCCTAGATTAAAATAATCAAAAAGTTAAAAAGTCAACCCACATCTCAAACGAAGCCAATGTAACTAGGCATATATAATGTTAAAGAGCTTCACATCAAGTGTTAAAATTCATTTGTTTTTTGGTTTCTCACGGAGTGTCGGAGTCAATTTAACGTACCCCTTAACTAATTTACACTCGCGATGGGAGTTTGTTGCTGTCGAGACACGAATTAGAGAGCAAGCTCAATTGACCCCAAAACCTTAGAGCAACTCCAACCACACTCTCTATTTTTCACTAGCTAAAGTACAAAAAAAGTATACTCTTTATTTTACCTAATTACTTTAGCTATTGTGTTCTCCAACCACGCTCTTTATTTTAGCTAATCATTTAAACTAACTTAATTAATTTTTAAAATAAAAAAATACTAATTGTTAATATTTTACTAATATAAATTTGTAATAATAATAAATTTGCTCATACAAACATAAAAAACCTGTAGAATGAGGAAAAAAAAATACAAAATACAAAATAAGTTATTCCGTAATTCATCAAACAAAATTGAAAGAACATATAAAATTACACACACACACACACATATATATATATATATATATATAATATATAAAATCCAAAATCCAAGACATAAATATAAAAAAATCTAAAATATATACATACATAATTATTTGGAGAGCCTCTAGGGCTCTTCAATTGTAGCCACCAAAAAAATAGGATGGTAAAGTAGCTAGCCCAATAGCTAGCCTATTGGAGCTCAAAATTAGACTTACATTAGCTAAAATACCTAACAAGCCTTGTTTAACTATCCCCTTGGAGATGCTCTTACTCATCAGTGGGCAAGTCGCTGGGCCACAAACTCGTGTTTATCATGTGCTAAGGCCTCGTTTGGGAACAAATTAATTTAGTAATTTTTTGATTATTTGGTTAAAAAGATAAGTAAAAAAAATTTGTATGTTTAAGATGACTTTTTGGCTAATTACGAAAAAATGTGTAAAAAGTAGAGAGAAAAGAGAATCTTTGACTTTTTGGTATGAGTTGTTGGCTTTTTAACTAATTTAGTAACTTTTTGACTAATTAACTAAAAAGATAAGTCTCCAAACGGGGCCTAAAACTCACCATCATGTCTTGTATCTTAATTGATATGTTTGTTAATGTTCTTAATTTATGATTAAAATATATTTTTTCTCCTCATTATCTTTTTATTTTGTTTAAATTATTTTTCTCATATACAATAAACAAAAAAATGTGTTATACACTCTTAAAAATTATGAAAAACTTTAAGGTCCCGTTTGTTTAGAGAGTTAGAGGGGGATTGAGATTGGTAGTGAGGTGGGACCCACTAACATTGTGTTTGTTTTGAGAGATGGGGAGGGGATTGATAGTGAGCTTCGGATTCAGATGGGCCTCCAAGACTTGGTGTTAGAAAAATAGTCCGCCGGACTAGAAATTTTTTATTTTTATTGATTTTTTATTTTATTTTTTTACATATTGGGCATTTTTTTTTGAACATTAATTTTAAATTTTTTATATTTTTTTAAGTAAAAATTATTATTTTATTTGTTTTATTTTTTTCTGGAAAATTTTTATTTATTTTTTATTTTTAATTTTTTTTTACATATTAGACATTTTTTTAAAAACATTAATGTTTAATATTTTTATATTTTTTTTAATTTTTTTTATTGTTTTATATTTATTTTATATAAAAATAATTTAACAATCTCACACTAACAACTATCATCAAAATAAACATAATTTTACTTAATCTCCTCACTATTAATCCCCTTATTATGAATTCCCTCAATTTTATCTCTGAAAACAAATGGGGCCTAACAGTCTCAACAAAAAAAAAAAAAAAAGTATTTTAGATATTTTTTATGTTCAATTATATTGAATTTAATAATAAAAAATACTCTTTTTTTGGTCTATGTTATTTAACAAAAATAGGTAAATAATTTAAAATAAAAATAAATCAAAAAGGTAAGATTTAAAATTTAAAATTTAAAAAAATTAAAAACTAAGATTTATTTTATTATAATAGTTAAATTTTTTTAAAAAAATTATAATTTCCACTAAAAATTTTAATCTCAACCAACAAATATCTAGAACAAAAACAAAATAATTTATTTTGCAATTCTACACCGTCATGCTAAAATCTCACACAATCTAATCTGACAAAGACGATCAATAGACTTCTCGAGGTGATTGAACCGTATAAATCCACACAACTTTCTGAGCATATTTTTTTTGGGCCAAGTGGGGGTACGTAGCCCATAAATCCAGTACATACACTTTATCCTCTTCGTATATTTTCAATTTTATCAAGAATCTTCAAAGGTACAAATCTGATACACAAACGTATAGAATGGGTCTTATTTTTAATTTTATTTTTAGGATTAATTACAAAAAAAATAAAAAATTGGATTTCTCGTCTTTTTCATTTTAAATCCCAAGTTTTGAATTTCGATAAATTAAGTGCCGTTTTGGAAACTTATCAAAAACGCAACGTTTTTGATCAAAGAGCTTAACGCTGGAAGTGCCAAAAAAGCTGAACCACCATTTGGGAAGACCCAAAAAAGTAACACCCAAATTTACCAAACTAGCCTCTGGAACATTTTAATTAATTAATTCAAAAATCAAAAAGTAAGGATATTTTAGTCATTTTGGAGTGATGTGACACTTTTAAAAAATATTAAACCAAAAATCAAAAAAGTCAGCTTTTTACCAGCTTCCCAAATCACTTCCAAAAAAGCAAAAACACTTGGTAAAAAGCCAAAAGCCAACTTTTTATCAACTTCCCAAAACACTCCTAAATCTCATCTTTCTACTCGTATTTTAATCTGCCTTCTCCATTTATCTCCGTCATGTTAAACTAACGGAAATTTGAACAAAATTTCAGATTCAAACTCACATGTTCAAACACGTATATCTCTCTCGTCGTAATTCCGTTTTGCCTCATTTTTGCGTCGTTGGATTCATCTCATAGTTTAGTTTTCATTCTAACCCTCATATGCCTTGTTTCACCTCTTTTTGCATGCCATCAAAGTTTCGAAAGTTGACTAAAAATAATTTTTTTCTCTCTTTAGACAAAATTTTTAGATTCAAACTCACATGTTCAAGAACTTGTATCTCCCTCGTCGTAACTTCGTTTTGTTTCATTTTCGTATCGTTAGATTCACCTCATGGCCTAACTTTCATTCCACCTCTCATACGCCTTATTTCACCTTTTTTTGCGTGCCATAAGAGTTCCAAAAGTTTGCCAAAAATAAGATTTTTCTCTTATTTTCTTTTCTTCTCTTTTTTTTTTTTTTTTCTTCCTCTATCTTCTATCTCCATGCTTCTTTCTTCCTACTTCATTTCCACAATTATTCTCTCTTTTCCTCTTTCTTCATGGCCCTTCCATCAAGCTCGTGGTGGCCACCAAACCTCCGACGGTGGTGGTGTCGTCAAGTATGGAGGTATATGACTTACAAGAAGAGGAAGAAACGTAAGAGTGGAGGAAGGGCCATGAAAAAAGAGGAAAAGAGAGAATAATTGTAGAAAGGAAGGAAGAAGGAGGAAGCATGGAAATAAAAGATAGAGGAGGGAAAAAAAGAAAGAAAAATCTTACTTTCGGCCAACTTTCGTGACTTTGACGACACGCAAAAAGAGGTAGAACAAGGCATGCGAGGGATATAATGAAAATTAGGCCATGAGATGAATCCAACAACATGAAAATGAGGCGAAACGGAATTACGACGAGAGAGATATAAGTTCTTGAATATGTGAGTTCGAATCTAAAATTTTTGCTCAAAGAGAGAAAGATCTTTTTTTTAGTTAACTTTCGGAGCTTCGATGGCACGTAAAAAGAAGTAGAACAAGACATATGAGGGGCGGAATGAAAACTAAACCGTGAGATAAATCCGACAACGCAAAAATGAGACGAAACAAAGTAACGACGAGAGAAATACAAGTGCTTGAACATGGGAATTTGAATTTGAAATTCTGTCCAAATTTCCATTAATTTAATATAACGGAGATGAATGAAGGGGCCAAATTAAAACATGAGTGGAATGATAGACTTTAATTTGGCGAAATTGAAAACCTAAGGTTTAAAATGAAAAAAGGGTCAAAACCCTAGAATTGTTTTTTGTGTGTAATTAATCCTTATTTTTATTAGGAATCTTCAAAGGGACAAATTTGATACACAAACTTATAATTTTTTATTATTATTATTAAGAATCTTTAAAGGGACATATTTTTATTTTAAAGATTTGATATTTTTAATTTATAAGTCTCGTGTGCACATTTAATTTCGGAACGCTGTGAATGTCATATCATACCAAAACCATTTAAACTATAAACCTACAAAACTGTACAAAAAAAGGTAAATTTAATTTCGGAATGCTGTGAATACCATATCATACCAAATTGTTCCTAACACGTTCCATTTATAAAATAGTGTCCAGAAAAACAAAAATGGTTAAATTTAACGAAAAAAGTGCCCCAGAAAACAAAAATGAGTGTTGTGAATATCGTACCATACCTACAGGATGAGTTTCACACAAAAATGGCTAAATTTAACCAAAAAAGTGCCCCAAAAAACAAAAATGAGTGTTGTGAATATTGTACCATACCTACAGGACGAGTTTCACTCAGCCTATCTTTTAAGCCGAATCGAACTCAATATCTTTCATAAGTTAAATTTGCCATACACCATTAGCAAAATAGGTCACTCATTGAGCTTAAACAACACTAGTCCCCATCTGGTACGATTTATAGGAATTGCTTATAACTACTTGTTTTCTTTTTGTAAATTTTAAGAGTTTGTGTCGAAGTCAACAGGTGTGTCGTGCAACACTATACAACTTACGAGATTAAATAGCTAAAAAAAAAATTAATTATTGAAAAGTAAAAAGAGGTAATTTTGATTATCGACTTTCAATTTGTTAGAAGTTACACCAAATAAGCCTACTACCGGAAGTGGATGGCTCTACCAAGAGACAACCATATTGGCCCGTATACCACCTGAAAAAGCTTGATCACAAATAGGTCACTCATTGATGACAACATTTGCTTTCAAACCAAACAAATTTTAGTCAAAGTCATTGCAAATTAGTGATTATATAGCTCACCATGGATGGGAAGATCTGTGTGTACACACAGTAATGAAGCCCACCAAACTTTACAACAATTGTTAACAAAATTAGCTTTAACACACTATTTGCCTAACTGAAAATGACTCAAAAAAAGGGGAGGCCAATGAGCTATTTGATTCCCACATAAAATCTAAAAAAAGGCACACAAAATCAAGCTAAGAAAATCAAATCATATAGATGAAAGATCTTCATATATAGTCTTGATACCTGGCCTCTCCGAAACCGATCTTATGCATCGCAAAGCGATTCCGAGGACCTCTTTCATTCCCTTATCCGCAGCCGGATTCCCCATCTCCGGCAACAACACCGCATCGAAACATTCTGACCCGCGACCTTCAGTTACCTTCAACCGCACCCAATCTGACAAATCAACACCTCCATCTTCGCCAGAAACCACGTCGCCGGCACATTTTCCGGTTAAGAGCTCCAACAAAATGACTCCAAAGGCATACACGTCTGACTTGAAGGAGGGAAGTGGCTTCTTGGAAGAAGCTAGTTCTGGTGCACGATAGCCCAACACCCCGGCATCGAGGATTTGCTCTATGGTGCCAGCTTGGGTCATGAGGCGGTGAAGGCAGTAATCAGCGACACGAGCATTGAGGTCGGGCCCATCTAAGAGTATGTTGGTTGCTTTGATGTTTCCGTGTGGAACAGCACGGTCAAAATGGAGATAGTTCAGGCCACGTGCAACGTCAACAGCTATTTTGAGCCTTTGTGCCCAGGATAGCGGCGGACCCTTTCTTCCTGGTCGATCTGCAAATTTAGGGTTCATTAGATGCAAATAGAAAATACTCGAACATGAAAAGAAACTATAGAGAGGAAAAATGGAAAGCTCTGTTATACAAACAATAGAATGGACTAATTGTACAAAAGCTTAAAAAAGGCATTGAACACAACAACAATAACAGTAAGATTGTGTTGTCCGCCATGCATTTTGTAAAGAAAAACAAACAAAACAAAAAACACTCTTCTCCAAGATAAAATGAAACCCTTGTGGAAATTTTTGAAGTCAGCTTGTGCAAATGATACATCTTTCAAATGCAACACAAGATTTTAATATCTCATTTATACCATAGTTGTCAGAATTTTCCATGTGTGGGCCAATATGTCAATTGATTTTGTTTTATGGAAAAAACCGAATTGCTTGTTACTTGGTACTACAAGACATGCTGGTGATCCCATGCGACAGCTAGTGGTCAGTTTCTCTTGGGATTAAGCCGCATCTTAGCTATGCTGATAAAAGAAAAAAGAAAGGGCACATCTTAGCTACATCATAGCCAGAGTGTAGGATAAGAATGAGGAATAGTGATAAGACCTATCTGTTAGAGTCCATGATGGGACAGATTCTTAAGGAACAATGGTTATTTCAGGCGGCTAAGTCCCTGCTCTCACACAACAAGCTTTCAAACCCATGAAAGAGAGCCTCTGGCTGTAGCAGATCATCAATTCAAAGGAAAGATAACACCATGACATCACGACTAAAGGTGAAGATCTCATTGTTTTTAGAAGACCCAAATCAATCAAAAGCTGCGGTTTCATGCTTCAAACTCATGCCAAAGCTGTTCAAAGTTTTCTAAGAGTCATGGACTCGTGGAAACAATAGTTAGTGTTCATATTCAACTAATTGAAGTCTGTCCTCAAGCAGGGGGAAATGGAAAATTAGATCCCATTGGGCAAAAACAATGAAGCTAGAACAGGGCAAGCGATAAACCAAAAACAATAATCTAGAATTCAACATTTTAACCAATGTAACAATGGCTACTTCATACATCTAATTTGCAATAGTTCAGATGGAGAATTCAAAATACAACTTGTGTAATCACGTCCAACAATTAGGTTTAGAATAACGACAGAACAATCAGTATATTAGCTAGTCAAACATATCACCCTAACGGTGTAGTAAAATTTTGTTCCGTCAAAAATAAGGCCTAAGAGTTTATCTAAACTATAAGTGAGGCTTTGTCTATCAAATAGGAAGTCCTGAGTTTTTAAGATGACATGTAGATTGATTAACATGCTTTTTATCTTCAGTATTTACTGCTGAAAATGAGTTCATTCCCCAGAGACAGTTCTCTAAGAATTTCATTGTTATCACATTTTTAAAACGAGCAGGCTGAAACAAAACTTTGCCTCATGATCACCCCATTTCTCTCTTTATTGCTTTCATATCTTGCAAGCATTTTCATACAGATATACAAATGTCAAAGTAGAAATAAAAGCAAATTCCCATTGGTCAACACCTTTTGAATTAGTAGTATGAGCAAAAGTAATGCATTGAAAGAAGAAAAGGAAAGAAAATACCATAGAGAAAGCTCGCAAGACTTCCGGGTGAGATATAATCCGACAGAATGAGCTTCTCATGCTGTGTGGGTCCCCAATAGTAGCCTCTCAAACCCACCACATTCGGATGCCTGATATTTGCAAATTTTTTAGCTTCCTTTGCAAAATCCTTTCTCTGCTTCGCAACCCCTTCTCTTAACCACTTTACAGTCAAAAACATCCCATTATCAAGTGTTGCCCTGTAAGAAGTCCCATGGCTGCTCCTCCCAAGTACTTCAGCCGGGGCCCTCGATAATTCCTCGGGCAATAAAGTAATTGTATCGTCAAGAAAATGTAGCTCGCCGGCCAATCTATCGGGAGACCTAACATCGAGCCTCGCTAAACTTTCAGCAGGATATGACTCCCCAGACTCAGGTGACCAAGAGAAATGGCTGTTCTTCGATGGAGAGAAGCCAGTTATTTTCTCATCTGCACTAATTATCTCCGACGAGGATCCTTTCCGTGAAGTCATAAGATCCTTAGCCGAAACAACTAAACCAGCACTGTCCCTTCCGCTAACGCCTGAAGGATTTGATGAGGTCCGCCTGCTGATGTCTTTGCTCGTAACACGTTGTGGAAGAGGTCGCTTTGATATGCGGGTGTAATGTATAAAGATAGCAAGCAGAATCAAAATAACCACAGCAACCACACATACAACAATCACTACCACTTTGACTATATTTTGGATGGGTTTCCTGTTGGGATTTCCAGAGGGAACTTGGCCCGATCCGGGAGGAGGGTTTGGATATTGCAATCTGGAATTTCCAGGGAAGAAAGATGATAATGGAAATTTTCTCAGATTTTCCGGGACAACCCCAGTTAGATCGTTGTATGATGCATTGAAGCTTTCAAGACTGTTTGACAAGTTACTTGGCAACGCGCCCGTGAAATGATTCTGGGAGATGTCTAATGAACTTAGCAAAGTCAAGTTAGCCATGGAAGTTGGTAGAGAACCAGACAAATTGTTCTTTGCAAGACTGAGCACTTTAAGTCCAGTTAAAGACCCAAATCCATCAGGAAAATAGCCAGTAAGCTGGTTATGAGAAAGATCAAGAACTTCAAGATTGGTCCCAAATGGGGAAGGAGAGAACTCGATACTTCCAGAAAGAAAATTGTTCTCAAGATGAAGTTCTTGCAAAGTCGTTGATGTTAGCAAGGCAGTTAGGAAAGGTCCGTCTAACTGGTTGAAACTAACATCAAGGACTGTAAGTTTAGGAAACTGAGTAACGACTTTTGGGAGTGAACTACTAAGAAAATTGTGAGAGAGGTTGAGGTAATTTAAACGCAGAAATTGAGAAGTCACCTCAGGGATTGACCCTGTCAAATTGTTCTGGCTAAGATCGAGGATTTCAACGTTTGCCCATTTTACCAACCGGGATAAATTTCCTCCAAATTGGTTCCTTGACAGATCAAGTACTGCACAGCTTCCAGTTAGCAATGGAAGATCACCAGAAAGCCCGTTTGAGGAGAGATTAAGTATGTTCAAAGTTGTTGATGTAATCATACTTATTGGCCCTGAAAGAGGAACGAAAAGGTGAGAACTGTGGTCAAACAACCAATGCAGGACAAATATTATGAATGTAGCATAAGACACTATTACCCCAGGTTAAAAAATAATTCAGTCATGACGCAAAACACAACAATGTTCACCTTCAAATAAGATCATTAATTTCTGTCTTAGGCCATCTCCAGCCCTCACTCAAAATTTTACTCAAATTTGAGTAATAGCTTTATTTGATATGATCCACTCCAATGGACAAACTCGGATTTAAAGATAAATTTGAATAAAAGCTTCATTAATGAAAGTGGTAAATTTGAGAATCTTGAAAATTTTGAGTAGCATTTGAATCTCCCTTGATTTGGATAAAAAATGAGTAAAACTCAATTTTGTATAAGTTTGGGTCGAAGGGTGTTTTGAGCATTTTTTACCCAAATTTAAATTTCATATAGGTGACAGTCAAGAATTGGAGATGCCCTTAGTCCATCACAAGCCTTTACTCAAATTGAAGACTTATTTGATAAGAAGCACTTTAACGAACAAACTCATATTTAAACATATATTTGAGTAAAAGCATCATGGATGTCAGAGTAATAACTCATTTTGATAGGAGTTTGAGTAAACTGGAGAGGATTTTGGGGAGTTTTTCACTCAGATATAAATTTGATACGGTAAAGGGTAAGGACTGGAGAGGGCCATAGGTATATGTTGAACGATAAATAACTACAAGATAAAATAAAATAAAATAAATTCTAATTCTGCATATCAAAGAAATTTCGTAGTAGAAGTACCTGAGAGGTTGTTGCCACTCAGATCCAATTCAGTTAGAACCAAGGAATCTCCTTTCAGAAGTCCATTAGGAACAAAGCCAGAAAATCTGTTGTTGCTAAGCTTGAGAACCTGAAGGTCATAAACAAAATTAAATCCTGGTAACTCCCCAGACAGTTGATTGTAGCTCAAATCCAACACTTTCAAGTTCCCAAATATTTGCGCCTCGTTCCCGTTTACTAGAGACCCTGTAAGCTGATTGTGGCTAAGATTTAAATACTGAATAGTATCCGCTACACCAGGTATAAAATTCTGCTTTGATGAAGTTGAAGTCACTAGATTATTCCCACTAAAATCGACATGAACCGCCATAGTTAGAAGCAAGAATTGCCCATCTAGGTTACCTTCAAGCATATTTCCATGCAAATCAAGAACCTCAAGATTAGGCATTAGCTCAAACCCTTTTGGGATATTCTTTGTGAACCCATTAAGAGATAGATTGAGAGATACCAAACCGTTCAATTTTCTTAATGAAGATGGTAGTGAACCGGAAAATGAGTTGCAACTCAAGTCCAAGGACTCGATTGAGGTAATCCCTGAAATTGAATCCGGAATAGAGCCGGAGAAGTTGTTACCAGCCAATGAGAGGTTCTTTAAGCTCCCTAACTTACCAATCTCCAATGGTAAAGATGAGAAGAATAGATTGTTTGACAAATCCAGATACTCAAGGGTTTGGAAGTCACCTATATTGCTTGGTATTTTGCCTGTTATCGAGTTGTTTGGCATCGAAAGCTTCACGAGCATCGTGAGGTTTGAAAATACACTCAAATCTGCATCAGCAGATAAACCCAGGCCATCAAGGACAACTCCAGCAACCTTGCCGCCATTGCAGACAATCCCATTCCAAGAGGAAGGGCAGCCATTGAAGTCAATGGACTCATCATTCCAAGAATTAAGCACATAACCTGTTGGGTCATGCTTGATTCCCTTCTTGAATTCAAGCAGTGCCAAAATGTCCTGAGAAGGAAGCTGCCCCATGGCACAGACAAAAAGTAATGATACCATCAAAACCCTAAAGAGATTCATTTCAACCCCAAAAGATGATTTCAACTTTCACCCAAGTAAGATATAAGTCCAGTATGAAAAACCAAAATGATCTCTCAAGCCCTCAAATCAAGAAATTCAAAGAAAACCCAAGTGGTTTACAGACCATTCAACAGCCTAATGCACAACCCAACAACATTTTCTTCAACAAATGAAAACCCTAATAGAGTTCATACTCAACCACAGAACTCACAGAGTTCATCTACCAGTACTAAACGGTAGAGAAGTGAAAACCCTAACAGAACACAAAATGAGAAACAGTTCTTCAACAAGGAATGCTTTCCAGATACACAAACTGAGTCCAAGCAATAAATGAGTGAAAACAAACTAAACAAACAGAGTCACCTTCAGAGATCAGACCTTGAATGGTTGAGCATTTTCTCACCAAGCCCCTTCTATATGAACAATGTGGCTCAGTGAAAACAGTCCCCTCCAAAGATTCAAGCTCTGCAGCAAACAAAGACTCTCTCTTGCAACAGATTTCAAACTTTGAACAATCTGAAACTTCAAGATCTGGGTAGAGGTGGACAAGGCCTTTTGTGCAGTACAGTCTATAGCAGAGCTCACTGGCACACAACAAACCCACTAAGAATGAAGCAAATGGGTCATCAAATCTTAGCTGCAATGCAATAAATACAATGGACCCAGAAAGGTTTTGGCCTTTGTTAAGCCAAACAAACACATCTTTAGCTTCCAAAGACCCAAAAACCTCTGCACACTTGCACAGTATAAAACCCTAATCTTTCTTTAAGAAAGCAGAGAGCACTTAAATATTAAACTATTCTTAACAACCTTTTCTTTTCTTTTTTGCTTTCAAAAAGGACATTTGGGAAACCAAAAACCCCAACTCGTTGTGTGTTTGTTTGGATGGAAGCACCTTAGAAAAACTAATCTTTGTTTTGGTCAGTCTTTTGATGGGATTTTGCTTGTTTTTTTAATTATTTGTCTCTGCAAAGAAGAGAGAGAAAAAGCGGGAAATAATGTGTGATTTTTGTCTGTATTTGGCAGTAAATTAGAGCTTTTACCCGCCAAAAAAAATGAAAAAATAAAAAACAAAAAGAAAGAAAGAAGAGAGAGTAGAGAGAATCTAACAGTGGACGTGAAAGAATTTATTAAATCCGGTTTAAGGTTTTTTAAGGTCCTTTTTGGGGGGATGTGATCCTATTACGCTTGTGAAGGAGAAGTTCTTGGTTGGTCTGGAATATCACAGGTGGTGTTAAATATTGTGTTTCGTTAGAGATTTGAAAAAAAAAAAAATTTAAAAAATATAAATAAAATATATCTATATTTTTTTTAATTTCATATATTTTTTCTCTTTTTCTTTTTAAATTTCTTCATAAATCCTTTAGCCAAACATAATATAAAGGTAATGTGATTGTTGAAAGATGTGAGATTCATAATTTTATATATTGAGACCTCGTTTAATAATTACATGTTTTAGTTAAAAAATCAAAAAATTATTATAAATTATTATATTAACCTTTCTATTTTTTGTATATTTTTTTTATAAAAAAATAAAAATTATTAAAATAATTTATTCTCAAATGAAGTTTAAGTAATTAAAAAATAAGAGAAAAAATAATAAATTATAATTAATGAAAGATCCAGTTACGTGTCGCCTCAGAAATACCAAATAATTTCCGAAGCACGGGGGAGTATGGGGAGTGTGGTCAGTGTTAGGGTTTGGGTCCCAGATCTGCCCTTTGACTAGGGTTATATATATATATATGTATAATAAATGAAAATTTAAAATATCATTTTATTATTTATTTTTTAGATATAAACTACATAATTTGTTCCTATAGTTTTTTAATTATATTATTATTTTTATTACGAAAATGAACATAAATTAAGAAAAAAAATAGATATTAAAAGATAAATAAATCATTGTAAATTGGTCATCAAACTCTCTCAATTCATTTGAATATAATAAATATTACTTGATTAGAGTTTTTCAAAAATACTTTTTAAAAAATTCTATTTTCTTATTTTTCTTATTTTTTTTGTTTTTACTAAATTTTTTTAATATTTTAAGCAATTTTTTTTTTTAATTTTTAGACATACCTAATATAAATATACCTAAAAAGTAAAAAATTTGTGAAAAAAATCTTTTAAAAATTCTCTAAATACTAAAAAAACAAAAAAAAAACAAAAATTTAGTATATTTTTTTTATATTTTTATGTATTTATTGATTTTTTAAAATATTTTTTCACAAATTTTTTACTTTTTAGATACATCTAAGTAAGGTGTATCTAAAAAAATATAAAAAAATATTTAAAATTTTAAAAATATTCACTAAAAATAAAAAAACGGCTCTGTTTGGTTGTGTTTTAGAAATGTAATTCTACACCTAGACTTGAGCATGACATTTGGAACGAGTTTTGAAAATACATTTCCAAAACTCTGTAGAGAACTCTGAGACAGGCGCGCGTTTCAGAGATTTTTTTTTTGCAAATTTTGGCAGACGAGACGTCCGGCCGGTTGACCGGAATAGTGATTTTTTTTTTTTTTTACAAATTTTTTTTTTGCAACTGATATATAATCGAAAAAAACATTTTCTGAAATTTTTAAAATTTTTTATGTGCTTTAAAATAATTTTGAGTTGTATAAGTTTTAAATTTTTATACTCCCTCCGTCCCAAAATAATGGTCCCTTTTGGGGAATTCAACTTTTTTGATAGTACAATCATTGCATTTGAAAAAAATTGATTTTCCAAAATGACCCTTTTGATAGTACATTTTTTGATAATATCAATGCATAATTGTACTTTTTATATTGTTTATTAATTTAAAAGAAGGGCAAAATAGGAAATTTATATTATTTTTGTACTTGATTTTAGAAGAGGGACTAATATTTTGGGACAATGAAAAATAGAATAAGGGACTAATATTTTGGGACGGAGGGAGTATCAAATATCAAATGTCACATCAACAATTCGCCACTCAAATCAAAACTCTTTTCAAAACTATTTTTAAAACTCTTTACCAGACAAATTTTCTACACTCAAATCATAATTCCAAACCCCACAAACTCAAAATACAACTCATACTCTTAAATCATAATTACAAAACACAATCAAACGTAACCTGAATTTTTTAAAAATTTAATCCAAAAAACTAACCAAACACATTGTATACTATTTTTTTTTATAAAAAAAATCAAAAAATTAACCTACTTCTCAAACGAAACCTTTATAAACTATAAACAAAGATTTACTTACACGAAATATTTTAGTATAGCACAAAACAGGTCAGTGATGATCTCCAAAGTTGTGTGACGGTATGACCATAGCTAGAGATGAAGTGGGTGAGGACATAATGGAATAGAGGAAGGAGGTTGTGTGTGTGGTTGGGTGGGGGACCTAAAGAAGGATATCTATGTTCACTGAAAAGTAGACACATGAGATGGTGGTTCCCACAAACTGTTAATACACATTCTCATTTTTAGGTGCATGTCACATCATATCTAAATTATACTTTTATTTTTTTTTATAAATAATTGAGTGCCTACCTTGACTAGTAACGAATTTTTGATGTTACATCATATCTAATTATACTTTTAATTATTTTTTAAATAATTAAGTATCTAATTCCTTTACATAAACCTCGACTAATAACAAAATTTTAAAATTAACTAGCATATAAATTTGCCATGACTCTTTAAGATGATTCAAGTTAGAGATTTAAATATTAGTTTTAAATTTTTATTGCTCAGTTAATTCATCAAGTTAGATATACTTCACGTTAATAGTGATCATGATACGAAATTTATATATAAAATAATATAATTTTATTAAAACTTATTATATTATATCAAAGTTCCTATTTGAATGACATCTAATTACATAAATATCTCTATCACTCTCACATTATTCGTGATAAATTTTATATAATTAACATTTCTTTATTGATTACAGGTTATTTTGATAGTAAGATTAACAAATTATTAAATTAATATTAATTTTGATTCATTATGATAAATTTGGTTATGATGGAAATGATTTTCTATTTAAAATGACTAATGAATTAAATTTATTCATCTTTTAAAATTCAACAATTGAAAATGAACTATGTATTTAAAAAAAATAATTAATTTTCATATTTGTAATAAAATAAACCCTAAATTTTTAATTTTACTAATTTAAATTTTAATCTTTTTATTTGTTTTCAGTCTAAATTATCTATCTATTTTCATTAAGTAAAACTAATAAATAAATGATATTTGAGTCATTAAACTTAACAAAAATTGATGTTTTAGGTATTTTACATATACCTACATTGAATTTTATAACAAAAATATTTTTTTATTAGTTTTATTTAATAAAAATAAACAAATAGTTTAAATTGAAAATAAATTAAATTACTATAATTTAAATTGAAAAAAAATTATTATAAGGGTTAAACTCTATATAGCCATATGTTCTTATATTTGTATATATTTTTTGTAGGGTATTAGATCTACAATTCATTCAATCATCTAAAACATGGACAATGGACAAGGTGGTCCCGTTCATTCTTGATTGAGAGATATAAGCAAAACATGCTATAGAGAAATTTTGGAATTGGGCTAGTTAAGTCAAACTACAATAAGCATCACACTACTTTGTTCTTTCAATTTTGCTGTCGAGTGTCTATATCTTTTGTTGCTTAGCAAAATGTAATTTATTTAGATTCAAAATAACCCAATAAAAAGAAAGAAAATATCACACAATATTCCAAGAACACAAATAAGCCACTTGCAAATGGAATGGCAAATGCTATCATTTGCTAAAATTTGAGAAAAATTGTAAAATACTTTCCAATTGACACGCCAAATGAGTTGCTATAATTTAGGGATACTAATGGTCCAATGGTTATCATCTATCTTTTATAAAAAAATTATATAATGGTCTCTGAGTATGACTCTCACACATATAAGAACGCGGGAGTTTGACTCTGGTAAAAATTCGATAATATTGGTTAAGGATTTCTTTAACTTATATATAACTAGTCACCTATTATAACTGTTGCTTAACGATTTTCTTTCCTCATCACTTAAGAGTAGACTAGATATATACAATGTATTTGAATCACAATGTGATACATCCCCTCAAATAGGAGAAGTTATTGGTTAATTTTTGGGTACCGCCACGTGATACTCCAATAGTGTAGTGATAAGTGGAGGGAGTGAAGCTTAATAATTTGTGTTGGATAATTAGAAAATATGAAAGAACATGATAAATGATAAATTGTGATTGGTAAAAAATTTAGCCACATAGTGTCCTCACATCAATCAATAATTTTTCCTAAAATAGTGTCCATAATATAAGCTCTAATGAGGTGAAAGAAAAAATAAATGTTTGATATCAGATACATTGATGAGTGTGTGAAAACATGCTCTTCATAAAGAGAGGGGGGGGGGGAAAGATGGGGTTTTTTTTTCTTAATAATTTTCTTTGTGCTGCTGTTTCACAAGCCTGCCTTGTGAGAATTAAAATAATTTTAATTCAGAAAGAAGAATACCTCCTGCCATGATATTCAAGCCTTTGAATCTTTATCCTTGAATGATCAAAGTTTGAATGTATAAACAAAACCCACTCACTGAACACTTTTACAGAACCATATGGGAAAAGTGGAAGAAATAGAATTTCAAGCCTATTCTATTCACAAAAACAACGTCTGTGTTTGATGGCTATCACATGCATATATATAGATAGGCTTGGACCCATATTCAAGTATAACTCCTTATAATTTCCCACCATCAGGGAAGTTGTAAAGTCTCATGAAACCACCGTATGGGATAGTGAACAGACATTAGTTACCTATTAGCCATTAAACCAATTAAATATATATAATAAATATAAATAAATAAATAAATAAAACAAACATGTGGCATATGGGCCACTATAGATATTCTTACATTCTCCAACTTGGCACATATAACACACGTTGTTGACTGTCGGGTAACTAACAAACTGATTATGGCCATTAAATAAAAATACCCAAACCTTAGAGTTATAATACACGAATCATGGCGGTTATACTCTATCAATTAAGTATTCCCTTCCATGTATTACATTGTATCACACTCTCAACTTTATGTAGTGTCATTCTTTATGAATAACTTCTAATAAGTTATTATGGGTCCAATGATCCCTATGGATCAATAGTCCTAATGGATTGCATAGCATCACAAATACTTTAGGTGCACAAAATGATGCTTTTCACTAATAATAATGAAAATGTCATGACAAAACAAAATAAAACAACAACTAGAAAAATTATTGAGCTAACCAATCAGTCCCATGCCCTCAACGTGTTTTGAAAACACCTTTAAAGAAAGACCTTTGGTCATGGGATCTGCAACCATCATATCGGTACTAATATGCTCAATGCTGACTTCTTGCTTCTTAACACGATCTCGAACATCAAGATACTTTATGTCAATATGCTTGCTTTGCCTACCACTTTTGTTGTTGTTAGAGAAGAAAACCGCAGCCGAATTATCACAGTAAACCTTTAATGGCCTAGAAATTGAATCCACAATTCGAAGCCCTGTGATAAAATTCCTTAACCAAATAGCCTGTGAGGTTGCTTCAAAGCATGCTATAAACTCTGCTTCCATTGTTGACGATGCAATTATCGTCTCTTTGGCGCTCTTCCATGAAACAACACCGCCTGCTAGCAGATAGACATATCCTAAAGCGGATTTTCTGGAATCTTGACAACCCGCAAAATCCTAGTCTGAATATCCAACCACCTCAAGACAGTCAACATGCTTGTACGTAAGCATGTAGTCCTTGGTTCCCTTTAAGTACCTCATGATTTTCTTTGCAGCCTTCCAATGTTCCATTCCTGGATTACTTTGGTATCTTCCAAGCATCCCAACTGCAAATGCAATGTCAGGTCGTGTACAAACCAGAGCATGCATTAAACTGCCTATGACAGATGCATAGGGAATGCTAACCATTTGTTCCTTTTCCAAATCATTTTTCGGACATTGATTTAAACTGAATTTGTCACCCTTTAAAATGGGCGCTGCATTAGGAGTGCAATCACTCATCTTGAATTTCTCCAAAACTCTTTCAATGTAGGCTTTATGAGACAATCCTAATGTCCTTTTGGACCTATCTTTGTAAATCTCTATACCAATGACATAAGAAGCTTCACCCATATTCTTCATTTCAAAATTTTGGGAAAGAAATTGTTTAGTATCATGCAACAATCCCAAATCATTAGATGCAAGTAAAATGTCATCCACTATTTGATCCCACTAACCTTAAGGTATATACAGTTGTCCACAACATTCTCCGTAAAACCATATGAAGTAATAACATTGTGGAACTTTAAATACCACTGTCGGGAAGCTTGTTTTAGTCCATATATGGATTTGTTGAGCTTGCAAACTAAGTGACTATCTTTATCAGAACAAAAACCTTCAGGTTGGTTCATGTATACTTCTTCCTCAAGATCCCCATTTAAAAATGCCCTTTTCACATCCATTTGATGTAGCTCTAAATCAAAATGAGCTATTAATGCCATGATAATTCGAAATGAATCTTTCTTAGAAACCGGAGAAAATGTATTATGATAATCGATGCCTTCTCTTTGAGTAAAACCCTTGGCTACAAGTCTGGCCTTATATCGTTCGACATTACCATTTGAGTCTTTCTTGGTCTTATAGACCCATTTACAGCCAACAGCTTTAACTCCTTTAGGCAACTCGACGATTTCTCAAACTTGATTCTTAGTCATAGATTCCAACTCTTCCTTCAGGGCATCATACCATAATTTAGAATCATCCCTATTCATGGCATTGGAAAATGAAATAGGATCATCTTTAGGTCCGATGTCAAAATCAAACTCCATTAAGTATACAAAATAATCACCAGAAATTGCTGACTTTCTAGCTCGTGAGGATCTCCTTAATTCTGTAGTCTCAATTGGGACTTGAGCTATAGGCTCTATGTTGACTTGTTCCTCTTGTGGTGAAAGTTCTTGAATTTGTTGATTTTCAAGAATATCGGGTTGATTATCTTGAAAGACAACCAATTCATCTATATTCATGGGTGTTGTATCCGGATCCCGTAATTCCTTCCACTCTATCTTTCGACGGTAACTTCCACTAGAGTCAACTTCCTCAATAAACTTAGCATTTCTGGCTTCAACAATTCTAAGTGAATTTGAAGGACAATAAAATCTGTAACCCTTGGAGTTTTCCGCATAGCCTATGAAAAAACCACTAACTGTTCTGGTGTCCAATTTCTTTAAATGTGGGTTATACACCCTCACTTCAACTGGACAACCCCAAACGTGTAAGTGTCTTAAACTTGGCTTCCATCCTTTCCATAACTCAAACGGTGTTTTGGGAACAACCTTAGATGGAACCCTGTTTAAGATATACATAGCGGTTTCAAAGCTTCACTCCATAAATTTATAGACACATTAGAATAACTAAGCATGCTCCTTACCATGTCCATAAGTGTTCGTTTTCTTCTTTCAGCAACACTATTTTGTTGTGGTATGCCAAGCATTGAATATTGTGCAATAATGCCTTCTTCCTTAAGGAACTTAGCAAATGGACCTGGTAATTGTCCCAATTCTGTGTACCTCCCATAATATTCTCCACCCCTGTCTCACCTCACAATTTTAATTTTCTTTTTTGTTTGTTTCTCTATCTCTGCTTTATAAACTTTAAAGGCATCAAGTGCCTTGACCTTATCAAACAAGAGGTAGAGATACATGTATCGTGTGAAGTCATTAATAAATGAGATAAAATATCTCTGACCATTCAGACAAGGTGGAGTAAATGGTCCACAAATATCAGTGTGTATGATTCCAAGAATTTCCTCACTCCTTTTGGCACCTTTACTGGTCTTGTTGGTCTGCTTTCCCTTTATGCAGTCCACACAAGTACCAAAGTTGGTAAAATCAAGAGTTGGAAGGACTTCATCATTAACCAACCTCTTTATTCTCTCAATGGAGATATGTCCCAATCTCCTATGCCAAAAAATAGAGGAGGACTCATCAACAATATTACACTTAATGCCAATACCACTGTGGAGATGTGGATTTGGAAATACTCCTTTGATCCTGGGAGACGTTGTGATCCTCTTTTAGTCACCTGAAAAGAGATAAACACTCCAGTCGAGGGTGCCGGGATTAGCACTCCGACGAGCAAGTTAGTCTCTGCATTGAAGATTACTTGTATTCTAAGTTAAGCTTAATAATTCTCACATACCTTTCCTTGACTGTTGTTCCTCTATTTATACTCGTTTCCAGGGCCTCGGGGTCTGGTCCACTTTCTGCTCTGAAACTGCTTATTTATTCGGCCCCATAGTTATTCGGCCTGCTAATTGTAGTCGGCCTCCTAATCGTGCGGGTTGAAGCCGAACAAACGTTCATAGAAGCGTACGCTTGACTCTGCCTATTATTCGGCTCCCACAATTGCCCCCCAAACTCTCCATTGAGGGCAGTTAATGGATGTGTTTGGTTTCGAATTTGAAAAGTCAAAGAGAAGGATAAATTAAGCGGCTTCCCTTATCCCAAGGCGTATGTCAGAACATAGGCCTTTTGGTCATCATTATACGTTCCCGTTTCATTCTTGCATCCTTTGCATTTATTACGATTTGAAACTTCAGTCTCTTCGAGTGCATACCCTTTGAATATTAGGGCCTCCTAGACTGCCAGCCGGAATTCTTTCTCTATCTCGCGTCTTCTGCAACTTCTCCCAGTCTCTCCATGTCTCCTTTGCCTCTCGTAAGTTTTCTTTCCCTCTTTGTAATCCTATTTTCCGTATTCATTTTTGATTTAGAATACCTAAGTCCTTACTAGAATGGCTAAGCATTTGAAAGACCTCTTTTCCAAGGGTCATATTTCTGGGTTCCGGAGACATTTCTCTATCCCTGATGATGTCCATATACCTCTAGTGACGGACACTACCCTTGATATGGAGAGGGAGGACCAAAATACTATCGTCTTTCCTCTCCTATCTATTGCGGAGGGCGGCGTTCGCTTTCCCTTGCACCCATTTCTTAGGGCCGTCCTCCGCCATTGGGGTCTGATTCCTTCTCAACCCAATGTGAATTTCTTTCGAATCATAATGGGAATCGTAGAACTGAACCGGCGCCTTAGGATCAACCTCGGCATTTCAGCGATTCGGCACTGCTACGCTCTGCCCAAATCCTCCGGTCGGCTCGGGCGCTACTTTCTCAGGGCCAAGGACATCGACCATCACTTGGTGACCATGCTTGCCAGTTCTGGCAAACGAGTTGACGATGTCATGGTCAATGTCCGCGGCAACTGGGAATTCGGCGAGGGCGAAGATCGCCTAGACCCTGTTCCCAGAAAGAGGGGTGAACCAGGTGGCCGAGTAAATCCTTATGCTTGTTGATCTTTCTTTTACTCGGCTTTCTCTTCAAGTCTAATCTTTCATTTTTGCAGGCAATAAGTTGAAGAAGATTCAGACTTCGACTGACGACGCAGTCCTTGCAGAGATTAAGACTGCACTCAAGTATTTTGGCCGTCCAAATGTACAAAAGCAAGGGAGGGCTGCCCATATACTTCTGCGGTACGAGCCTACTTATACTATGTTCGCGGCTACGGACAACATCCCGATCCCATCCAGCGAACACCACCTTATGGCTCTTATCTTCCCCAGCTTTAAGACCCTCAGACAAATTGGTTTCGAAGCTTCTGATTTGGAGCGAGACACAGAAACGGTGGTCGAGGTAGTTACCGAACCAACGAGAGAGTTTGCTATGGAGGCTGAAGAGGTCGACGAGGCTCTAAACGCGGCGTTTGAGGCAGCCGGTCTTAACCAGTCTGACTCACCGTCCACTTCGGGTCGGACGGAGTTTTCCTTCGGAGATATTTTTACAGATTTGAGAGATCTACCCGGCGATTTTTCTGAAGGCATGGCTGCGGAAAATCTAACGCAGATGGCGCGAAAGAGAAATGCCGAACGCATGGCCATGCGACGGAAAGCCGAGGCCAGCCATTCTGGGCCTGCCCCAATTGAATCTTCACAACCCGTTATGGTAAAAGAGACGGCTCAAGTTGTTTCGGCCGAGTCGGATAAAGTGGCTGAACAGCAGATCCCAGAAGAAAGGCAGATTCAAGAAGAGCGGGGCGAAAAACGTACCGCCGAGGGAGAGGCCGGCTCAGAAGGGAGCCCTGCTGACAAACGGCCTCGTCTAGAGGAATCGGATGTGGTTGTTCCTTTTGTTATTCAACCGAAGATCAAAAATACACCGATCTCCTCTGACGCGTCTGCCATGAAGGATCCAGTTGTAGCGTTGAGCTTGGCTGCCTCAACTTCGTTGCCAGTTGACAAAGCCACTTTTCGAGCAGAGCCGGATTTGGTAGCTATAGCGTTAGCTTCCCAGTCGGCCCTTCTTGTATGTGGCTTGATCTTTTTTATTCCTTGTTTGGTTCGGTTTGCATACGATGTTTCTTGGTATGTAATGATCCTGACTCTTTGTTTTGCAGACGGTTGGAAGGATAGCTGAACTAGGCCGTCGTCAGCACGAAGCCCTTGAAAGAATTGGCCGCCTGAAGACGGAAGCTGAAAGTGAGAGAAGCAGGGCCGAGTTCGAAGCGATGAGAGCCGTGATGGAAAGTGCTCGAGCTGAGACGGAGAAGGAGAGGGCTCAGACTGTTGATCGGCTCAGATCCGATGCCGAAAAGAGGGCGAACGCGAGCGAGGAATCGCTCAAGTTAGCCAAGGAGGCGTTTGCTAAGGTGGAGGCCGAGTTGGAAGAGTTGAGGAAGGCCAAGGAAAAAGCCGACTCTGAGGCTTCTGTGGCGCTCGAGGCTGGAAAGAGCGCCGCCCTTAAGGACTACGTAGAAGAAGTCCCCAAATTCGAGAATCGGGGATTCAAACATGGGTGGCTCAATGTAACAACCCTCGTCACTGTTTACTGATTAATTATTGATTACTGTTAAATTGAGACTGAATATGATTGGTAATTGAACTGACTGAGTCACTGCGCTGACTGACTGAAACCTGAAACTGATTAATTGACTGTATCTGTTTGAATTGCATGTTATTTGTTTATGTGTTTCCGTTTAAACTGCTAATTGAAGGCCTTATCGGCGGCCGGACCAGAAATTGATTAGAGATTTATGATCACCATAATTTATGTGAATGTATGGTATAATTACTTGAAATGTGATTAGGTATGACTAAATTAGATTAAATATTGTTATATTGCAAACTTTGATGTATTTACCAAAATGCCACATAGTGGCCACTACCTTACACACTTAGAGGCTTGTACACATTTGATCCAAACATTTTCATCAGCCCCTTGTTCTTGTCTTAGCCGACCTTAGAGAGGAAGAGAGGGAGACTTAAGTTCATTTTGTTGAATTGGCTTGAATTGCTTGGAATTGAAGTGTAAATTGTCAAATTGGACTCCTAAACCTTGAATACAAGACTTAGGTAAGAGAATTCATCCCTCTAATTGTGAGTTTAAGCTAAGTCTTGCATGTTTCATACTCCATTGTAGAACTAAGTCATGTTGTAGCTCATACATGGTGAATTATGCTAGAATTCATGCATGCATGTTTGAAAGGATGAGTTTTGAGTTGAATTCATGGTAGAATTGTACATGCATGCTCATGTTTAAGCTTAAGTCCATGTTTCAAGTGTTTTTGGTATGATTAGCTCACTAGAGCATCAAATTGGAGCTTTGAAATGGTTTAATTTCATGCATGTTTGCATGTTCTTTATATTCTTGAAAATGGGTTTGAATATGGTTTTAATTGACTCACCTTTGGGGCTTGAATTCATAAATTGAGCTTTGACAATTGTTATACATTGAATTTAGATATGTTTTCCAGAATGTGGGCTCAAGAGGTCGAGTTTGGAGTGATAGAATGCTTGGTTTGAGCTTGGGAGGCAAATCTGGAAATTCCAGATTTGGCTTCCTCGCTCGAGCGAAGGATTCCTCGCTCGAGCGAGCACCTTTGTCCAGGAATCCGCTCGAGCGAGCATCGAGTGACCATCGCGCGTAAAATCACAGCATCCAGTATTTTTACTGTTTTGACAGACCGCTCGAGCGAAGGATTTCTCGCTCGAGCAAAGCCTTTGATTTTGGAAGCTCGCTCGAGCGAAGGAAGGCTCGCTCGAGCGAGGCTCCTATTTTCAGCAAACTTTGCAAAATGTTTTCTAAGTGTATTTTTGCATCCTCATCCCATTCTAGGCATTCTTAGGCCTAGTTTAAGGCATCTTAATGAGGATATAGATGTAGAACACACCGAGGTAAATTAGGGATTAAGTTATTGATCTTCCCCAACTGTATAGCTTAGTGTGTGTTCATCCTGTATACTGTGTAGGGTTGGCTTACCGAGGGGACGCTCTAGCTTACTGTAGCCCAGAACTCTGTGAGTAACAACTGTGTAAAGATATGTTCAAAAATGATTATCTTCTGAACTGTTTACTTTATTGAATTGTTTACCTTATTGAGCTGTCTACTTTATTGAACTGTTTGCTGAACCGTTCACTGAACTAAAATGTTTACTAAATTGAACCGTTTACGAAACTGCTTACTGAATTGAATTGGTTACTGAACTGTTTACTGAACTGAACTGTTTACTGAATTGATACTGTTTACTGATCTGATACTGTTTACGGAATTGAACTGTTCACTGAACTGATACTGTGTACCGAATGAACGTATGTCTTATATTCTGAACTGTACTGTGGCATCCTTGGCACCTACTGTTTACTGTTACTGTGACAGAGAGATCTCTGTCGGTTCCCAAGTTTGGAACCACTACTGTTTACTGTTATGATGGCCATTCTGTATTTCTGATATGGAACAAAGTGCTGTACGGAACTAAGTGCTACACTGTGAGCCACCTCTAGAATCTACGGAACTAAGTGCTACAGTGTGAGCCACCTCTAGAATCTGTGCGAGACACCTCTTAAATCCACAAGTACTGTACTGTTCTCTGAAATAGTACTGTTACTGTTACTGTTACTGTACTGCTACTGATGGCCATCATTTACTGTTTGGTCTGTTAGGACCCGGTCTTTTAAGACCTACTGTTTACTGTACTGTTATGCCAATGGATGTACCACATATCACTGCTTTAACTGAATGACTGTTATGACCCGAAATATGAGCCATAAACTGAATGACTGATAAACTGATTGAAATGACTGTTTTCAATACTGAAAGGACATTCATTTATAACCCCTTTACGCTTTGTGTTATTCACTGGGCTTTAGCTCACTGCTCGTATATATATGTAGGTGTACAGGCACCAGACCGCAGCTAGGAGCGTCAGGCAAGCTTTAATTTTGTCAAGCCAACCACTGTGCCTCACTGCGAGGTTCCGAGCCTATCAAGCTATGGCTTAGGGGCTTAGAGGTGTTTTATTTCCCCGTCTGTCTCTGTAACTGTTTTGTTTACTGTATAGACTGATAGCATCGTACTGTACTGTTTAATAGGGATTAAGTCCCAGTTTTGACTGATTGTATATTTTGTGCATACTATTCTGTACTGAAAGTATAAATGTATGAAAAATCTTTTTGCATACAGACTGTCAGCTCATTGGACATTGTTTATTTACTGTCCTGGCTTCCGCCATGCCCCTGTACTCTGTTTTACTGTATTACTGTTCTGTAGGCCTTCGGTAATCTCGGATTACTGGCCGGTTACGGTGCTAAACCCATAGGGGCGGGTTTGGGTCGTGACACTCAAGGCCCTTGCTGTCGCTGGAGTTACGTTGGCCATGCCAATTCCATACGAGCAAGTGGACGTTGAGCCACTTGAGTCTGATGCCGATGATTGATTTGGGAGACACTAGTTTTATTAAGTATTTTGAATTTAACTGTATGTCTTTCTCTAGTAGATTTTCATCATTTTTGGATTTTCATATGTAAAATGTCCGCTGCTAGCACCCAATTTATGAATGAAAATTTAATATTGTACTCAAGTTACTGCTTGTATTGTTTGTTGTATGAATACGTAATTAGGAGAATCATCAATTAGAACAAAATGTCATGCCTACGTGAGACAACAAACTTAGAAGCCGATTAGATTTATGGATCTGATTTAATCATAAACAAAATGAATTCATGAGGTGCCGATTCGTGGAACGGCTGGGGCAGTCAAGCCGATTAGATTGATGAATCTGCCTTTGCCCCAGCTGGTTCACGAACATTAAACGCCAAACAATACGTTATGAATCTTATACTAATGAATCGATTCATGGAACGACTGGGGTATTCAAGCCGACTAGATTGATGAATCTGCCCTTGCCCCAGCTGGTTCACGAACGTTAAATGCCGAACAATACGTTATGAATCTTGTACTGATGAATTGATTCGTGGAACGGCTGGGGTATTCAAGCCGACTAGATTGATGAATCTACCCTTGCCCCAACTGGTTCACGAATGTTAAACGCCGAACAATACGTTATGAATCTTGTACTGATGAATCGATTCGTGGAACGGCTGAGGTATTCAAGCCGACTAGATTGATGAATTTGCCCTTGCCCCAGCTGGTTCACGAACGTTAAACTCCGAACAATACGTTATGAATCTTGTACTGATGAATCGATTCGTGGAACGGCTGGGGTATTCAAGCCCACTAGATTGATGAATCTTCCCTTGCCCCAGCTGGTTCACGAACGTTAAACGCCGAACAATACGTTATGAATCTTGTACTGATGAATCGATTCGTGGAACGGCTGGGCTATTCAAGTCGACTAGATTGATGAATCTGCCCTTGCCCCAGCTGGTTCACGAACGTTAAACGCCGAACAATACAAGGGGTGATTGGGGCACGTGACTTGATCGGCTCCGGGCTGTTGAGGTGACGATATTAATGAAATTGCCTCGGAGGTGCTGCCTTCATAGGGAGTTAAAGGGGGTGTACTTCGTGAACGAAGGTCTTATTTATATGTTTTGACAACAACTCAGTCTAGTTCTTAGCGGAAAATTAAACAAGTGTGAATGTCGAATAGACTTTTCTTCAACAGCAGAGGTGAAGCGAAGACGCTAGCTGAGCTGGGAGGAACCATGAATCGAAGCGGTGAACCTTCTCGCATGGGCAGTAGGACTTCGAGGGATCGGGAGAGACGTCAATCCCCCTGTCGTCGAAGTAGGTCGCCCAGAAGGGACAAGCAGCCACAACGCAAGTCTCCTCAACCTCGTTCTGGAAAGGAATCCGACGCGACTCCTCGCCCGTTAAGTTTTGCGGTCTTTGTGGGTAATAGACCAATGACAGAGGCGAATTCAATCATTCGAGATCCAAATGTGGCAGTCGAGTTCGCTCGACAAATCTTTCCGCCCAAAGTTCAGCAATCGATGGTAGGTCAGCAGGACTTCGAAGTGTTTCGTGAAAGCGTTCACGGGGTGGTGAGGGGACTTTACACTGCTTATGAGATTGGCATGCGTCTCCGAGCCGCTCGTCGCGATATAGAACAAAGAGATGAGCGTATTCGGAGGTTAGAAGCTCGTGCCGAGAAGGCCGAGCTGGAGCTACGGAAAATCAAGTCTACCGAGCCTCAATCGGCCAGCCACCCAAACCCAGTTGTGGAAGAGAGGGTTACTCAAAGGCTGATTAGTCATGCGATCGCCGATCGGAACACGGCCAGCATGTTCGCGATCGAGACTGCGAGGACTACGACCTATGAAAAAGGCTTCCACGATGGCCGAAAGGTCAGAATTCAGAATACCAAGGAGAAATTCGCTGAAGAGGTTTGCCGATGCGAAAATCGTGGATTTAGGCACGGTTGGATCAAGGCACTTCAACAATCTGAGAGTCTCAAGGAAGCAGGGTTGGATCCGACGTTTCCGTTATACCAACATAATGATTTCCCCTTCTCCGCTTTCGAAATTGAGAAGAGTGATGATGAAGAAGCCGCCGAACCGAAGAAAAGAAAGTGAAATTATGTATTTATTGGCCGATTTTAATAAAATGCTTATTTCTCAATTTGTAGCGTTTTTGTTATCTGTATGACACATTTTATTCCGAATGTGCGCACGTTCTACATCACGTTTGGGCAGCTTGAACAATCTTATATGAATATTTGTATTTTTCGGCCTTTGTTTACGGAGGCTTTAATTTGGATAGTAGAACATTTGTTCATTTCAACTGTTTGCTTCGTTTGAATGATCTTATTTTAAATGTTTCATTGTAATTTATATTCGCCACACACGTATTTGCATGTGTTTCATTGTATAAACGTTGACCGGCCCGAATCAACTAGGCATTTAATTCCGAACGGATATATGCCGGCTTGTCATGAGCATTAATTAAATATATATTTGGCATACGTCAGGCACGGTTGATACGCCGATGAGGCTCCGAATTTGGAGGCTTAATCGGCCCAAAGGTGTCATGCACCAGGGGCTCCGACTCCAGAGACTGTCAGCCCATCTATAATTGCCGTTTAGATGATTAGGCCATTTTAACTCCAAAAAGCCGAAAATTAGTATGTGAGGTGGCTGTGGCCAATACCGATCGGTGTCTGTCTTTTGGAGTCGAGTGTTAATGAAATCGCTTCAGGGTCGCTGCAAGGATTTAGAAATAAATCGCCTCGGACTCTGCGCACCAGTAACTTCACTTACTGTGTTCAGACTCGATTTAAAACAATTTTGTTGCGCGGGGTTAGATAAGTGTAAATGTGAAATGGAGTTTTCTTCAATCAGCAGAGGAGAGGCTCGCACTTTGGCTGAGCTTGATACTACAATGAATCACAGCAGAGAACCCACCCGTGCGAGAGGTAGGGCGTTCAAAGAACGGGAAAAGCAACAACGGGGAAGTTCTCCGCAATCGCGACCGAGAAATGAGGCCGACGTAGCGCTGCGACCGTTGAGTTTTACTATTTTCGTGGGGAATTCCTTTCTTGTCCTGGATCTTGGCTTTGACGTTGTCTATGGTGTCAAAGCTCTCTACCTCAAGGGTGATTGTGTTGCCGGTGTGAACATCGTGGATTCTAGCGTGGTCAGATAGATCAAAGCATTTCAAGCTGTGGATGCTCTTCGAGCAGCGGGCGTTGATTCGGCGTTGCTGTTGTACCAACGCGACCGCTTCCCCCCTTTTTGCCTTTCGAAGTTTGAAAAGGGTGGCGGAGGCGACGCCGTATGAAAATAGATATTGTAATCCTCGAACGCGGATTGCGTTTTTTGTAATTACTGTTTAATCAAATAAAGTGTTTTATTTTAAATTTTTTTATCTCATTCTGAATTTTTATATGCTTAACTAAGCATCTTATTTCGAATGTCGGCACGTTTTGTTTTGTTCATGCGGTTGTGTTGGTCCACTTTTATATCCCTACTTTGATGTGTAAATTTTCATTTTGGAGGGCACTCCGGATTCGGAATATTACTCGGCCTTTTAGCATCGCCCGGTGGGACACTATTTGGTCCGTCGAATTTGGTAGGCTTTATCAGCCAAAGACGTCATGTGCCGAGGGGGCTCCGAATCCGGAGGATTTTTCGGTCCAAAGACATCGTACGTCGATGGGGCTTCGAATCCGGAGGCTTTTTCGGCCCAAAGGCGTCATGCGCCGAGGGGGCTCCGAATCCGGAGGCTTTTTGGCCAATCGTGATATCCACGAAGGGCGCTCCGAATCCGGAGGCTTTTTCGGCCCAAAGACGTCGTGCACCGATGGGGCTCCGAATTTAGAGGCTTTTTGGCCAGTCGTGATTTCCACGAAGGGCGCTCCGAATCCGGAGGCTCTTTGGCCAATCATGATATCCACGAAGGGCACTCCGAATCCGGAGGCTTTTTCAGCCCAAAGACATCGTGCGCCAATGGGGCTCCGAATCTGGAGGCTTTTTGGCCAATCGTGATATCTACGAAGGGCGCTCCGAATCCAGAGGCTCTTTGGCCAATCGTGATATCCACGAAGGGCGCTCCCAATCCGGAGGCTTTTTCGGCCCAAAGACGTCGTGCGCCGATGGGGCTCCGAATCCGGAGGCTTTTTGGCCAATCATGATATCCACGGAGGGCGCTCCGAATCTGGAGGCTCTTTGGCCAATCGTGATATCAACGAAGGGCGCTCCGAATCCGGAGGCTTTTTCGGCCCAAAGGCGTCATGCACCGAGGGGGCTCCAAATCCGGAGGCTTTTTGGCTAATCGTGATATCCACGAAGGGCGCTTCGAATCTGGAGGCTTTTTCGTCGGAGCACTTTTTAACTCTTTAAACAAGAATCCTTGCATTACAAAAGCGGAATGTGTACATGGCAAATCATTTAGAACTAGGATCACTCCCCACAAGTCGGGTTTAATGACAAGACAGTTTTCGCAAGTGCGTCGAGTTCCAGGGTTGTGGCAGACTCCTTCCTGACATGTTTCTGCTTTTTCCGACTTTTTCCTGACATGTTTCTGAGCCGATATGGAATCCATCAGATAATGGCCGTCTTAGTTACGACCCAATTTTTCACCAACTGGTTTCTTGTCATCCGGAAATACCTTCAGGATCAACTCTCCTGCCATGTAGCGGCGCAGCTGAACTAATTATACGACTTGGCAAGCTGCTGCTGGTATCGCCTAAGGCTTCTGTGGTTTTTCGTGAGGGAGTCGTCCGACATCGTCGAAGCTGTTTCTATTCGGCACTTCAGTGGAATTGACCTGCGACTCCGTTGGTGTCTTTTCAAAAAGGAGATAACATGCTTGTGCGGATTGCTGGGATCCACAGATTTGCTCAATGTCGTGTTTGGTCGGTAAGCGTAGTAGCTGATGATAGGTGCTCGGCACGGCCTGAATAGTATGCAACCAAGTTCGCCCCATGATGAGATTATACGGCGAAGGGAGCTTGACGACCAAGAATTCCACATCCACTGTTTTAAAGCCCGCTCGAACGGGTAATGTGATTTTCCCCAACGGGTACTCTGGATTTGCGGTGAAGCTGAATAATGGATAAGGAGCCGGAGATAGGTCTGATTCGTTGAGGCCGAGTTTGACGAAGGTCTCGTAATACATAACCTCCGAAGTGCTCCCCTGGTCTATGAGGACGTGTTCAACGGTAAATCGGTTCACATGTAGTTCAATGACCAATGGATCAATGTGGGGGAGTGTTATGCCGATAAGATCGGAATCATCGAAGATAATACTCGGAGCTTTGTAGGGGGCTGACTGAATGGCGTGTACGGTAAGAGGCGTTGGAAGGCTGTATATCATATGAATGACGCCGAGCGGAGGTGAATCCTGCCGAAGGGCAACTGTTTTGATTGCGCTCTTCCGGACATGTTGCTGGAGCCGACCATCTTGCACCAATTCCTCGAGGTAGTCTTTCAAAGCATAGCAACTATCCGTATCATGACCGTGATCTTTGTGATATTCACACCGCTTGTCCTGCCTTCTTGTGTTAGGAGGTCCCACCATTTTGGACGACCACTTGAAGAACAGAAGATGTTGGATTTTGGACATAACCGGGCTGATCGGCTTTGACAGCTCCGTATATTTCTTGTCGGCGCGCTTTGTGCGCCTACTATCAACTTGCAGTTGCTCATTTGCTCGGTGTGAGCATTGATCGCTTGATCGGCGAGAATCCCGTCTCTTGTCTCGTTTAGCCCGTTGTCGTGGTTCAGGGCTCTGAGGTGGTATGGAACTTATTGGCTGAGCAATTTCAGGAGGGGCCGTTTTGTTGGCCATGTGTCCGGCTTTTACCCGCAAGGCGTCATCTTCCACTTTGCAGTATTCCTCTACTTTCTTCATCAACCTCCAGACCGTTTTGGGGCGTCTTCTAGTCAAGGAATTGCGGAGGGCACTATCTGGATGTAATCCTATTTTGAAGGCGGTGATGGCTATGGAGTCGTTGCAAGCATCATCTACAAGATTAAAGCATTCCCAATATCGGGCCGAATATGCTCTTAGTGTTTCTCCTGGCAGGATTTGCATTGCCCAGAGAGAGTCGGCTTGTTTCGGCTGGACCTCGTTGGTGATGAATCTGGCTCTGAAGGATTTCTGTAATTGGCGGAAGGTTTTGATCGAAGCCGGCTCCAGTTTATAATACCACCTGATAGCCAATGGTCCCAAACTCCTGGGAAATATTCGGCACATGAGGGCCTCGTCGTCTGCATGCAATGTCATGGCTTGCTTGTAGTGGCGGATGTGGTCGGTGGGGTCTGATTTGCCGTCGTACAAGGTGAATGACGGTGCTTTGAATTTCTTGGGTAGCGCTGCCTTTGCAATCCGTCGTATGAAGGGATCGTGTTGATCTTCGTCCGAACTGTTCTTTCTTCGCTTGTGCCTTATATGGGGACTTTCTTTAGAAGAACTGGTGGTTTCAGATCGTCCCTTCTTTCTGGGCTCTGGGGATAACGAGTCGGAGTCACTATCAGTGTCGTTTTGTCGGGCTCGAGGTCGTCGACCACCTGCCTTCGGAGATCGTTTCGGATTTAGGCGTACAGCTTGTTTGGACTTCGCCATTTCCAAGGCCAGATCTTCACGAAGACATTCGTTCTCAGCGATCATGTTCTCCAACCTCTGTTCATTTTGCTTTGCTTGTTCCATGATCGCCTGCATTGTCTCATGCTCCGAAGTCGAGGGTGAGGCGAAGTTCAAGGCACGTCTTACGACGATAGTCTCCGGTCCAAGCATGTTTGTTGGAGTGAGGTTGTCTCTTTACGTGGTTTCATCAGTGACTATCGGAGGGTCTTCCGTTACGCCCGCCATGGATGTGTTTGAGTATTCCCACAGACGGCGCCAATTGTGGATATGTGGATTTGGAAATACTCCTTTGATCCTGAGAGACGTTGTGATCCTCTTTTAGTCACCTGAAAAGAGATAAACACTCCGGTCGGGGGTGCCGGGATTAACACTCCGATGAGCAAGTTAGTCTCTGCACTGAAGATTACTTGTATTCTAAGTTAAGCTTAATAATTCTCACATACCTTTCCTTGACTGTTGTTTCTTTATTTATACTCGTTTCCAGGGCCTCGGGGCCTAGTCCACTTTATGCTCTCAAACTGCTTATTTATTCGGCCCCATAGTTATTCGGTCTGCTAATTGTAGTCGGCCTCCTAATCGTGCGGGTTGAAGCCGAACAAACATTCATAGAAGCGTACACTTGACTTTGCCTATTATTCGGCTCCCACAATCACCATGCAAGGTTAAAAGATTTTGTTCAAAAACAGGATCCAGATTTAATTTGTACAAACCATTAATTAAAGTACCAAATCCTACATAAACAAAGTCTTTAAACAAACTAAAATTTGCACCAACAAACTGAAATTCAAATTCAAACGGTACTAGTCTAGAAACAGAAATTAATTTTTTTGAAAAAGATGGAATGTAAAATGCATTTTCAAGATCCAAAACAAAGCCATTTTTTAAAACAAGTCTGAAAGTTCCAACAGCTTCGACGCGCGAATACATCCCATTGCCCGAATAGATGCCTTGTTCATTTCCCGTCGGTTTCCGTAGGCTGAGGAAACCTTGCATGGTATTAGCAATGTGAATTGTAGAACCCGAATCAATCCACCAATCATATTGATGAGTACTAACAAAATTAGATTCATAACACACAGGAGATATGAGATTACCTTTCTTCTCAATCTCTGAGGACTTAAGACGAGCTGCAATGTCCCTCATTTCCATAATGTGCTCACGCACACTCCTAGAATTGTTATGCTTCATTCCTGATAGTTTGTTCATTAAGGTGCTTGCCAATGCTTTGTCGCTTCAATAGCCCTCATGTAGTTCTTGACCTTATCAGATGGTGGGATTGAGCCTCTAATGCTCTGGCTAATATGTGACTTTATGAGCATTAGGCTTAAGCGATTGGATCGCTCCCACTTATCATAAGCACTCTTTTCTGCAGCGGAACTCTCGGTCGTGAGTTCAGGAGGTTCATCCACATGGAGTGTCAGATCGAGGTCCATGCACCCTAATGTTAGAAGGATTTTGTTCTTCCAGTCCGAAAAATTATCACCGTTCAAGAATGGAATACAAGAAGACTCATTAGATAGTACAAAGGTAGAAATCACTGCAATTACCAAGAACATTATTAATGCTTTGAAACAATAGCTATAGTCTGAATCAACCAATGTCAAATTCAGTAGCAAATCTAAACCTTTCTGTGGGTACATGTCACTAAACTGTATTAGATTTGCTATTACTTTATAATATGACTAATGGGTTCCGAAATATTTAAGGAAAAGAAAACTCATACCTGTGGGTTTAGAGTGTTCAATCCCTTTAATACCCAAGCCATTATCTTATTCCAATTAAATTTCATAAATAATTACTTTCTTGTGGGACCAAGAAATTATTTATAAAACAAAATTGCAATGTAAAAATGCCAAATTAATTTTTAACTTTATGTGATCAAAATACTGAGGACCACATCTTTATGTCTTAAGATGTTGTGGCTACTCTTAAAACAGAATAATTTTTTTAAATATGGCATAATTTATTAATGAGAGCAAATCCTTATAGTTACAACAAATACATAATCTTTTAATGCACATAATGTATAATACATGCAATCAGAGTAATATCACATGAAAAATCCCAAAACCAAACACATGTAATTCAACCTTATACTAGATTTTTCTTAAAAATTGGACCAAAATAAATTCCATAAGCCCAACACATAATGTATACATGCTCTTATTTCACATGAATTTTCAATGCATAAATAATTACCTTAATGCATGTAATATAATATTACATTATTTTAGATAACATGCTAATGAATCTAAAAAATTATAAAAATTATAAAGGAACATGTTATAATTCACTGTATGAAATTCAATTAAATTTTCTCATTACTTTCACATGCAACTACAATAAAATGTCTTTCATAACATGTCATTCCTACTATAATATTTAACAATAAATTAAACTAGCGTAGGTTTCAAAGGTTAAGGCTAAACATTGATCTACTCATAACCACATATATAGGACTAATTGTCTAATGCATATAAAGTTGTCAGAATGCATAGTATTTGATCAACAGTAAAACCATAATCACAAAAGTCCAAAAATAAAGGAAGCAATTATAAATCAATGTGATCTCCACAAGTAAAACCCAATATAAGTTGATCATCTGCTACTTTCCACGTTTATTATACATATAAATTCACTAAATCAATGGAAAGAAAATAGATTTTTAAAGAATAAAATTTAGATTTTAATAAAGCTGATCCCACTGAAAATCTATTATTACAAATGATGAATAAAAACTAGAAACAATTTGGTGATTCAATCCTTCCTTCCTCCTTTTTTTTAATTACGCAGCAATATATGCTTTATACCCATATAGGTATTAACCAATCTAAAGTAGAATTAAAATAAACAAGTTTCATGAATTCTCAAAACTGAGAATAATAATTGAAAATAATTTTGGTTCTCTGATTCCTTATGCCACAGTAGTGTGCTAGTGATTAGGCCATTATCTTATATGGATAGCATAAACGAAAACAAAATAAAAATGATCTAACAAGATTTGGCCTCCATAAATTACAGTAATGCTGAACAACAAACAGAATGTGGCTCTGATACCAATTGTGAGAATTAAAATAATTTTAATTCAGAAAGAAGAATACCTCCTGCCATGATATTCAAGCTTTTGAATCTTTATCCGTGAATGATCAAAGCTTGAATGTATAAACAAAACCCACTCACTGAACACTTTTACAGAACCATATGGGAAAAGTGGAAGGAATAGAGTTTCAAGCCTATTCTATTCACAAAAACAATGTCTGTGTTTGATGGCTATCACAAGCATATATATAGATAGGCTTGAACCCATATCCAAGTGTAACTCCTTATAACTTCCCACCATCAGGGAAGTTGTAAAGCCCCATGAAACCACCATATTAGCCATTAAACCAATTAAATATATATAATAAATATAAATAAATAAATAAATAAAACAAACATGTGGCATATGGGCCACTTTATGGATATTCTTACATGCCTTGCCTGCCTTATCATCATGGATGAGGAACAATATGTTGGATGGTGATCCAATCTGAATTTAATCCTAGCATATAACAGAGAGAATGGAATAAAACACCTGTGGAACAATGATATGTTGGATGGTGATCCAATTTGAATTTAATCCTAGCCTAAAGCAGTGAGAATGGAATAAAACACCACCAAGACACAAATTTCATTGCTCAATATCAAAATAAGAGCAACAAACATCAATATTAATATACATAGCAGAACAAAATTCATAAGAGTTTTTGACAAACTTCATAATTCAAACAGACACTATTTACATATTTCTTTTGACAAACTAAAAGATTCCATGTAGAACTTTAGAAAGAGTGTTGAAGTGGTCACAAGTAATAAGCAATAACAGTTTAATGGTAGAAAAGTTCATAGTTTGAAAACTCTCTTATACTCTGTTTTGATCTAAACTCTCTATTTGGGCTTTCAACTAAACTCTCTGTTTGGGCTTTCAATCTTCAATGCAGAGGATGGTGGTAGTTAGGGATGTAAGAAAAATCGAAAAAACTGACCAAACCGATTGAACCAAATCGAACCGGTCATATTTGGTCGGTATTTTAATATGAATCGGTCTGTTCAGTTTTGATTTTTTTTTTTATTTTCAGTTCAGTATCGGTTTTGACATATTGTATAGTGATTTTCACCGAAACCGACCATAGACGTTTACATATAATAAAATTATTGTTTTAAGTTTTGGTTTTATTTTGATGTTAAGACTTTGGTTATTAAATTATATTTTATTTCTAATTCTAATTCAGTAAAAGTTTGAAGTATTAGTATTTATTAATTTTTTGTTTGTATTTTTATGAATAGATGGATTGGATATGATTAAAATTATGTATAAATGGTTGATTTAATATTTTTATATAAATTATTTATTATACTACAAATTTAAGAAACAATTCATTTGAAAATACTTAAACCGATTAAACCACATTGAGCCGAACCATTTGAATTTGTGTAGTTTGGTAAAAAATTTGGTTCGTATCAATTTTCAATATAATAAAACCGACATTATCAGTTTAATATAAAATTTTACTTAAATACCGACCGTCTTGAACCGATTACATCCATAGTGGTAGCGAGAGGACAGGAGAGAGAGAGAGAGAGAAAGAGAGAGAGAGAGAGAGAGAGAGAGAGAGAAGGGTTTGATAGAGAGAAAGGAGCGTTTGCGAGGTGAAGAGAGGAGAGAGAAACTAGCGTGGGTCATTTTTTGTCCACATCATTAGGAGTTTATTGAGGTCTCAAATTAGAGAAGTTATTAGTTGGTCTTGGATATCACATGTGGTGTTTTAATAAGATTGTAATTAGTGGAGGAGGTAGGATTTGTGAGTTTGTGTTAGATAATTAAAGAATATGAGAGGACATGATGAATCATGATTGATGAAGGATATAGCTACATGACGCCTCTGGAGCAATAAATAATTTTTGCTCAATTGGAGCTCTGAAGCATTTTTTATTTGAATTATCAAACAAAAAAATAAGGGTTAATTACATTAACAGTATCTGTAGTTTGTGATTTGTGTTTTCAATTGTCAAATATTTGATCTTGAATTTTGAATTTTATTCCAAATAAAGACAATTAAAGATATTTTATTTGCAAATGATTCATTTCAAGAGTAAAGTCGTCATACAACTTATTTTATGTTAGTTAACTTTTAAGTTGTTTGAAATGTAATGACATTTTTCTTTAATGAATAATGTTGGTACCTTCTTAGTTATAAAGTTCTATTTTGTTTGGTTTTAAAAATCTATTTTTAGAAAAAAATTTCTAAGAAGCTAAAAATTAAATTGGCAAAAAAAAATTAAAAATGCATCGTTTTTATATAATTTTATCTTTTGGGAGAGTAGAAATAATTTTTTAAAATACATTTTTTTTATATTTATTTTCGTTAAATTAGTTTCTATTTTTTCAAAAGTCAAATATGACGACAAATTTGATATCATTATTAAACCAATCCACTAAATCAAAAAATTCAAAATTACAAAAAATAAAAATGTAAAAAATTATCATTTTTGTATAATTTTATCTTTGGTAAGTAGAAATAATTTTTAAAAATTTAAAAATAATTTTTTGACATTTATTTTTGTCAAACTAATTTATATTTTATCAAATTGACGACTTTGTCCTTCAAATGGAGTAACAATGTCTTCAATTGTCCTTATTTGAAATGAGATTTAAAATTTAGGATCAAATGTATCACAATTAAAAAGTTAAAAGTTAAGGTGATACAAGTCCTAAATTACAGAAACTGTTAATGTAATTCACCAAAAGAATAATAAAATAAAATAATACCAAACTTGGTGTCATATTTGGTACAAGGATTGACATAGAGTGTTATTTATATAATTAAAGATATCTCAATAGGCAATTTGTTTTAAAGTAATAGGCTTAAAACCTAACCAAGTGTGATTATGAACTCTTTTTCATGGAGGTGTGATCTTCATCGAATCACTTGAATTGGCGGCCTCCTAAGTTGGTTTAAAGAGCTTAATCCATAACCAAGAAGTTTAAGAATTAGAAACACATAATTCATAAGGGTGTGTTTGGTAACGTTTACGTTTTCAGTTTATATTTACAAAAATTTTATAAACTGATTTTTGTTTATTTTTAGAAAAACATAAACTATAAACGCGTTTGGTAATTGACAAAATGTTTAAAAAAATTTAAAAATATAAAAAAGAGTGAAAAATGGCAAGTCGTGGCAAATGGCGGCGGAAGACGGTGGTGGAAAGTGGTGACGGTGGGTGGTGGGTAGCTGGTGGTGGTAGGTGGTAGCGGGTGGGTGGTGGTGGTGGTGGATGGGTGGGTGACAGTGGCGGGTGGTAGCGAGTGGTGGGTGGTGGTGGCAGGTGAGTGGCGGATGGCGGGTGGTGGTGGGTGGTGGGTGGTGGCAGGTGGGTGGTGGGTGGTGATGGCGGGTGGGTGGGTAACGGTGGCGGGTGGTGGGTGGTAGCAAGTGGGTGGTGGTGGTGGTGATGGGTGGTGGCGGGTGAGTGACGGATGGCGGGGGGTGGTGGAAGGTAGGTGGCGGGTGGTGGTGGTGGTGGGTGGATGGGTGACGGTAGCGAGTGGTAGCGAGTGGGTGGTGGTGGGTGGTGGTGGCAGGTGGGTGGCGGGTGATGGTGGTGGTGGTAGGTGGTGGGTGGTGGTGGCAAGTGGGTGGCAAGTGGGTGGTGGTGGTGGGTGGCTGGTGGTGGCAGGTGGTGGATGGTGGTGGCAGGTGGGTGGTGAGTGGTGGTGGCAAGTAGGTGGCGGGTGGTGGGTGGTGGCGGGTGGATGGCAGGTGGTGGTGGGTGGTGGGTGGTGGTGGTGGTGGTGGTGGTAGTGGTGGCGAGTGGGTGGCAGGTGGGTAGTGGCTGGCGGGTGGTGGTGGCAGGTGGGTGGTGGTAGCGGGTGGTGGTGGTGGCGGGTGGTGGTGGCGGGTGGTGGCTAGTGTTGGGTGGTAAAAAAAAAACTCAAAACTCAAAACGGAAATACATTTTTTCTGTTTTTATTTTTTGGCCAAATTTATAAACTAAAACCACTGATTTATAAATCAAAAATTTTACTAAACAAATTTTTATTTAAATTTTTAAAATTTTTATAAATATAAACAGAAAATTAAAAACATAAATGTTACTAAACGGTACCTAAGTGTGGCATGAAAAATAATTATGTTTGATTTTGTGTACAAAATGGGCACGGGAAGTGAAACTATTATTAGGAGTCAACATCAGCTATGATGAGAATTGATGGCCTTACAATGATGGCTCTCTTTTTACATTGTCCAAAACATCATTATTTGGAAACAAAATTAGATGCATTCATCAAATGGTTCTTGAAGAATTCTTAGATGACTTTGTTTCAAGATATTATAATTTAAAGGACTCTTAGTGCGTGTTTGGTAGAAAGGAAAGGAAGAGTTGTAATATACTTCCTTTGTTTCACTTGTAATCCATTCTCTATTATTTTTTAATCTTGAATTTATTAAGGAAAAAAAATTAGCTAAAGCATATTCTCCCCTTATTTTATTTTTTATTTTTTTTTAAGAAGACTCGGTTCATAAATTCAATTATAAATTTTTTTTCTACTCAAAGATTCATATTCTAAAATATTTTGTCGAACAATTATTTATTTTTGTATTTTTAGTTGTGTAGTTTATTTTGTATTTCATTCTTTAATAAAAAAATTAGTTTGTCATTTCTATTTAATTCATTTTATATATTTTATTGTATTTTTATAGAAAATAACCAGTATTCCTACCGAGTTGGAGAGGAAATGTCTCTATTTATACAAGTAGGAGAATTCCTAGTTATGAACGTTGTACATCAGTAGGGCCATCAAATACTATTAATCAAGGCCATCAACTCTAGCCATTAGGGCTAGAGTTACAAACGTTGAAAATCTATGGCCATTATGGTTAGCAACTCCATCATCAAAAAATGAGAGTTACAAAAACTTAAATTTCTCATGTGCTAATTAATATATTCAAATAAATATGTATATAATGATATTTGAATAAACCAACTAGATGAGTCACAAAATGAATACTAATATTGAGTTACAACCCGATCCAAGCCCAATTCTCAAACACATGCCAAGCTAACCCAACACAACCTAACTTAGCCCAAGCTCAAGATTAAGTCCAAATCCAAGTCCAAGACCAAACCTAACCCCAACATATACACAAGCACAAGCCTAGGCCCACTCCAAATCAAGATTAAGTTCAAATCTAAGCTCAACTTTATTGATGCCCACTTTATGAGACAATTCTCATTCACAATTCAATGGTTTCGGCTCATTATTTTTGTATTGCTATCTTCTCACTTAAGAGAATACAAAACCACTCAGACCTACCTTAATCGACGATTAAGTCCCACTTTAATTTCGAATTAAAGTTATCGAAAAATCATATTTTTCAACAGATATAAGTTTCTTATTTTAGCTTTTAGCTTAATTTAAGCTAAAAGTATGTGTTTGGTACAACTTAACACGAACTTATAACTTAAATGAAGCTAAATTCAGCTCTTTTGAAAAGTTGGTCAAGGGGTGCTTAAACATTTCAGCTTCAGCGCGCAGCTGATGTGGGGGTTAAATGACTTAAATGCCCCTCCCAAACTTCATTATTTACGAAACTGCCACTATATATACCCTTTGATCTCTTTTGCCCAAAACACTTTCGCCTCTCACACTCTTCTCTCCTCTCTAGCGACCGAGAATAAAAGTCGTCGACCTCTCTGATAGCAGCAGATCGTGCTTGTAGAATAGTCGTCTACCTCTCCAAGAACAGTCGTCCCCTTGTTTTCTGTTCATCTGCACCGCAAAGGTAAGATTTCATGACTGTGAAGTTATATACAAATACATATACATATATGTATGTATGGACATCGATTAGGGTTTTGTTTTTGGTTATGTGAAATGGTATGCCAGTTGTGTGTGAGGTTTCTCTTCCCTCTCTCTCTGTGATTACGGTGAAATGTCCCTCTTCTTCACTTTGTGATTAGGGTTGAAAACGCCTCTCTCTCTTCTTCACTCTCTGATTACGGTTGAAAATCCCCTTTTTACTGCGATCTGTTATTTATTTATTTAATCCTTAGATGTTTTTCAATTTTAAATGCATAAATTTGGTACGGGAGTAGGTGAAATTTGAGTTGTTTTTCTTCACAAAGTACTTTGGTTTCTGTTGTTTCATAACATGGTTGAACTTCCTTTGGGCTTAATCAATCCAAAAGGCCAAGTTAATTGATTGTTTCTAATTAATTTTAGTGATGATGGTGTGTTGTGGGTTACCTATGGTTACTGCGTTGAGGTTGATAAGTGGTAGACACAACAAAGATCACGTTATCGGAAATTATGTTTCTCTGTGATCACTCCATTTTGTATTTAATATTTAATATCACTTCTTTGAGCTCTTGTTGGTTTTGTACATAACTGCCAAAGAAGTTCCTTACTGCAATGGGGGTGGGGGTGGGGGGGATGGAGTTGAAAATGGACTGATAAAGTTTGTAGGGCAGAAAGCTCGAAGGCCTAAAAAACAAAGGCTAGATTTTGCTCACATTGTTTCTTCTTATGCTATGGGCATCACTCAATGTATTTCCCCGTTTTGTTGTATATTACCAGAGTTTTCAAATATTTGAGGTTTATTTAACTTTATATATAAACTGCTGAAGTTTCCATACATATAAATTCGCAAAGTCTCAAGCCTTTATGATTTTTTCGAATTAGTTTATTTGTTTCTGAGTCCACAAAGATTGTAAAAATTACCACAATAAAAAAAAAATTTAAAAAAATTACAGTAAGCAAAATTGTCATAAAGTGAAACTAGCCATTGGTAATTACCTGATATCTTCTTGATCCTAAAATCAATGGAGAAGGTTTGAAAACAAGATTTTCTTAAAGGTTTGACTGGTGTACATCACTATATTTTGGAGATGATCACCTATTTAAGCCTATTCCATGTAATGTTGGGTTATGAAGGTGTCTATTTTGCTAACATGTTCTTCAATCCAGACATCAAATTTTGTTTTGAGTTGTTTAATCAATTTCTCTTTCAATACTTCGCATAGAATTAATTACATTTTGTATAGGTGAATCATGACAATGTGACAAACTTCTATACTCTGATAAGCATCAGGAACCACCTTGTTTGAAGTGCTGCATTGCGGCATGTGATGGTTAGAACCTCTATCAGATGGACTCTTATTGAAAATGGTGAGGCTTTCTCTCTTTGTAATCATGGTGTTTGAATGGAGTTAGAATTTGTTTCTATGTTTGCCAGTGATATTGCTATTGTGTTACCCTTCTTTATTTTCTTTTCCTTTCTTTAAAGAAAAGCATGATATATTATTTTATGCACCGGTATTCACTTGTTATTCTGTTCGAATGAAAAGTTCAGGGAAACCTCAATAGGATTTTGGTAATCCGGCATCAGCAAAGTTTATGAAAGCAATTTCAAAGGGGGTAAGAGTGGAATGATGGTTTGATAAAGAGATGCAAAGTTGGAGAAGATAGAGCCTGTGCATCCATTATTGGCGATTAAAGACCTCTCACCAAGACTTGGACATTGTCAAATTAAAGTTCCAAATGACTTCCTTTGATTGCCGAGAAATTGTGGTGGCAGTTGACATCTAGAACAGGCGCCACCATCCAATTCCTCAAACATTTTACGTGTAATTTTGCTCTTCTTTATTTTTCTTGACGATCTGATACTAGTCCAGTTGTGAACAACATTTAATAATCTTTTTCAGGTTTTTTATTTTCTTATTAATGGTATTGTCAATACAATTGCATATGCTTTGTTAAGTTTTGCTTATCTGAAATAGTAGTTGACTAGCTATCTTTATGCTTTTCCATTCCTTTCACTTGCATTTCTTATGACCATGTCTTGTTTCTGGTAACCTCCTATGATCATCACCATGATAAGATTTGAATTTTTTAAAATTAACTTGTTTGGTAGGAAAAGTGAAAATAAGAGAAGGGAAAGAGGAAAAAGAAAATGATATATTCCCTTGTTTGGTTGAATTGGGAAATAGAGAGAAAGGAGAAAGGAGAAAGGTAAGCGTTGGTTAACACAGTTATCTATACCATGCCACATCAACTAATAATAATATTTTTATATTAGCAAAATTCTTATTAAAATTTTATTTTAAATGTAATAGGTCCACAGCTTAGTTACATAATTTTGTATGCAATTTCTTTCCATCACGATAATCTTATATATATCTCAAGTACATAAACAGGGCTGGCCCAATGTTATTAAGGAGGGGCCTAAGGCAAATTTTTTAAATTGGGCCGTTCATATATCATTATCCAAAATAAAAAAATGTTTGGATAAGATGAAAAAGATAAACTTGTTTGTTTAACAATAACAATTCATAATTTCATCCGATGAAGTCAGTTCCGTAATATTGCATTTGACTCTTATGATAGATTCACAGATTATGTGCCTAATGAAGAGGAATGATCTTCGTCTCAACAAGCACGCTATGGAAATGATGTTGCAGGTAATGACAACGAGATGGAAGTGAGAAGACATAATATTTGTATGTCAATTTGCAGACAAAATTAGAGTTCTTTAAATGTCTAGGAAGTTTTATTTTTATTACCTTAATAGTAATTTATTGTATTTTTATTGCAATGACATTTTCTTGTTCCCTTGTGCACTCAATATTTCAAAATTTAAATTGAAGAAAATGACAAAATTACAATTTTTATGTTCATAAGGGCAAAAATGACAATTACACAGCAAAAAGCTATTTTACAGCTTATTTACCAAATACTACTCTACTGCTTAAATTCATAATCCCACAGCTGCACCAAACAGGTTACCAGTTTATGTTCACAGTTGTAAGCTATAATCTGATAAATTATAATTTATAATCACTTTTCCACGGCTCCACCAAACGGGGCCGTAATTAGTTTTGAGTTCATAGCTAGTAGCCCAGTGAGAGGGGGATTTGCGCCAAAGAATGGGCCCAGGCTACGGTAGCGCGGGGTGTGGTACTGGGCCTTACGAGGGCTAGACCCGGTGTCTGTTTGAACTGAACCAACGCGGCTCCCCGACCCATTACGTTAGGCCGAACTGAACGTCGACCAGAATGTGGAGACATGTAGGTGCTCAACCGAGCTATGATTCGGCCTGATATTCAGTTAGATCCGCACTGATACGTTGGGTTGAGACACGGATAGTTCGAATTGAATTTGGGCCGAGGTGTTTTACGAGGAAGCAGTGCGAGACCGAGATGTCGAACCGCGCGCCCTACGACTAGTCAATTAAGATGGACCGATTTATTATAGTTCGGTCGTTTCAGTCGTTATGATGTTTGTCCCCCAAGTGATAGCCCAGTTGCGTAAGCCACCTGGACCAATGGTAAAAGAGGGAAAATCCATCCATGGTGTGCGTCAATATCGTTTGGCGGTTCGACAAACATTGTTTGGAGGTGTTGGTCGCTACACGTGTAAGGATGGTAGAGGGGAGCACAACCACCTGTCTAAAGAAGGACAGCAAAGGTAGTGCGCCCACAATCTCTAAGACTGTATGGTTAGCCTAGAAAAGGAGGAATGTGGGATGTTAAAGGTAAGCAATCTGAAGGAATTCACAACTCTCTCTCTTTAGAGCAGTCTCTACATTCTTCTTCTTCTTCAAGTGTGTTGACTTGATCGTCGGAGGATTTATCCGGTAGCACATCGCCGGGCAGCTCACCTTCTTTTTGTTTTCAGGTCAAGCGACGTTACGCGAAGCTTGGATTCAAGGAGTACGGAGAACTGAGAGCATTTCACCCCCGTACAATTGGTGTCGTCTGTGGGAAAACTTTGATAGACAAACCTTGTTCTCCAAGCTTTTTCGACCGTTTCCATGGCTAACAACGATGAAACTCCGTTGTCCGTTGTCGACGGTATCACACCAGAGTCTGTCCGACGGAGAGATGGCCCTCCTGCTATTCCAACTATGGCAGACCTAGAAACCTCTTCTAGAGGTGCGCGAGACAAACGCGCAAGGAGCACTGACCACTCAAATAGTCCAGAGGGTCGTTGATGATGGGGAGAGTCACATGCTTAGTGCCTGGAGCACATACCAAGAGACCAGGATGCCTTTATTCGCAAGATGGTGGCTGAAATGGAGGCGCTGAAGCGCCAGATCAGGGGGAAGGGTATTACTGGAGAGGGCAACAACAGTGAGCGCACCCTGCCCCCTCGCTCTGGCAGTCGTCACCAAGATAGGACGCCCTCTCTCTCTATCACCAAAAGCTATGGGGTTAGGGACTCCGACCCACCAGTGGAGAGATCTTACATTCGTGACAGCAGCTACTGTCCCTCACGTCCATGGACGATGTCAAGATACTCTTACTCCGCCCGTTCGGGGGACCTGAGGGATGTGTTGAAGGAGCTCGCTCGCCGTAGAGAGACCCAAAGACAGTCCGTTGCAGCGAGGAAGTGGCGATGCCAGTGCCTAAAACGATGGCCCCCGCACCGATGGACAGAGAGCTAGTAAGACTTACCGCTACCCCACTATCCCCAGAAATCGAGAGCACGCCACTCCCTGCCGAGTTTCACCAACCTAAGTTCACGCTGTACGACGACAAGACGGATCCGTACATGTACGTGAGTCATTACTGGTAAGTAATGGCTGGCCATCGATGCAATGACGCCTTGATGTGTCTTATATTCTTGGCAAGTTTGGGAGAACTGGGCCTGAAGTGGTTCGAAAGACTCCCGGAGGGGAGCATCGAGGGGTGGCAATAACTAGCAGACGCCTTCGTCACCAAATTCAAAACCAACACTCGAACATCGAAGGAGGTCAACCATCTCCTGAGTGTCAAGATGGGATCTGGAGGTTCTTTGAAGGCATACAATGCCAAGTACGGGAAAACTTACAATGAGATCCTCGATTGCCCCACCAATCTGGCGATCGCCCAATACAAACGAGGTCTCACAGTCAGACATAGGCTACGAGACTCGCTCACGATGTGCTAGCCCACAACCATGGAATCTTTGATGCAGCAGATCAACCAACATATCTGAGTAGAGGATGATGCCGCTACCGCCACCGCCATCGCCATCGCCACCGCAACCGGGAAGGCAAATTCGGTTGCGGTTGTCACGACCCAAACCCGGCCCTATGGGTTTAAACACAATATGAACATGCATGCAACCTTTTGCCATGAAATCAACTCAAAATGCACCAATACAAACATGCATGCATGGAATGAGCTCCACATCAACATTATAGAACTAATTCATAGTTCAACTCTCAAATTTGGCATGAATCATGCAAGAACAATGTTAAATACAACAATGAGAGGTTCAATGATCTACCTCAAGTCTTGTATTCAAGGCTTATGAACTCAATTAGCAACTACACTTCAATTTCTTCAAGATCTCAAGTCAAATCAACAAGGACAACTCACTCTCTCTCTAACTCTCTTCCTTGGTCGGTTGAGGCAACACAAGGGCTGATGAAATGTTGTTTTAATCAAATGCATTAAGTATAATAAGGCTCAAAAGGTCTGAGGTAGTGGGCCACTACAAGGCTAGTTTGGTAAATAAGTCCAAGTTTGCAACATTTCAACATTTAATCTAATTTAGTCATACTTAATCACATTTCAATTAAATATGCCATATTATTACATAAATTATGGTGATCCTAAAACACTAATCTGTTTACAGTTCGGCCGCCGATAAGGCCTTCAATTAGCAGTTTAAACATGAAAGACGAACAGATATATATAATCAATCAACAGATAGATATGCAATACAATAAATAAACTCAATCAATTCAGTTTCAATTTCAGTCAGTCAGTCTCAGTTAACAGTAATCAGTAATCAATCAGTCATTAATCAGTAAACGGTACGGGGGTTGTTACAGCGGTGGACAGAAGAATGGCTGGGAAGGTTCACTTGGTGGGGCAGGGGGACAACCGCCCTAATGACCGAGTTGGAGATCAACATTGCGGTTCAAACTGCAATGATAGAAACAAAAGTCGCAGAAACGACCGAGCTAATTCTCCTCGCAGTGAAGAGGAAGATGCAAAGAGGAAGTTGAAGGCACGAACCGACATCACCATTATCTTCAAGATACCAATTTACCACATCCTAAGTGAAATCCGAGGTGAACCCTACGTCCGTTGGTCGGCCAAATTGTTAGACACGCAGAGGGCCTTCAACTCGAGGTATTGCTGCACCTTCCATGAAGAAAGGGGGCACCGAACGGAGGACTATGTGCCGCTCAAACAACATTTAGAGGAGTTGATGGCGGCTGGGCATTTGGACCAGTACATGGACGAGGGTATGAGAGCCACTCCCCAAGGATATGCCGAGCCAAATGGCCTTGCTGCCCTGGATGCAGCGCCCCAAGGCGTAATCATTGTCATTCACGGTATCATCGAACCAGTGTGGGTCTGCGAGCTGAGGGGGATGATTAAGAAAGCTAAGCACATGAGGGAAGTGCTCTCCGTTCAGTCCACCGTAAAAAAAGGAAAGACCGAAGTAAAAGACGTCTTGACTTTTTCAAGCAAGGAGTTGGAGAGAATTCAAATGCCTCATAATGATGCCTTAGTAGTGACCCTTCGCGTCAAAGACTTTGACTTCAAAAGAATTCTGATTGACTAAGAGAGATCGGTCGAGATCATGTACTATGATGCGTTCAAACAGATGAAGTTGGAGGATAAAGACTTGGCTTGGGCAACATCTCCTTTAGTTGGCTTTAACTTTCAACCAGAATGGCCGATCAGAAAGATCTTATTGCTGGTCAAAGCTGGGTCGATCACGAAGTAAGTGGAATTTTGGGTGCTTAAGGTCCCATCAACCTATAACTTAATCCTGGGAAGGGGCTGGTTGCATGCCATACAGGCAGTAGCGTCGACTTATCATCGGGTCTTGCACTTTCCAGTGCCAGACGGGCAAGTAGAAGAGGTTTGGGGAGACCAAGTAATGGAAAAATAGTGCTTTGTCGCAGTAAATGGTAGCCGGGCTGCCGAAGGCTTCGTTCAAATGATAGAAGGATCAGAAGGGAAGGAAGTCCTAGAAGACGTGGGAAGAAAAGCCGAAGAGAAATCGGTTGAAGATTTGGTGGAAGTGCGTGTTGACGAGAATGATCTAAGTAAGTTCTTTCTTTTAGGATCATCTTTGTCCAGCACCGAGCGGCTCGATTATGTCAATTTTTTGATTTCCTACATGGAGGCCTTTGCATGAACGCCTTATGATATGCCTGGCGTCGACCTTAGCTTCATTTGCCACCAGTTGAATGTCTTTCCGAATGCACGACCGGTCATCTAGAGGACGCGGCGATCGACCTTGCACCATGCCGAGATAGTGATGGAGGACGTCAAGAATTTGCTGGAAGTGGGGGCAATAGAAGAAGTACAGTACCCCAGATGGATCTCTAACACGGTGGTAGTGCCGAAAAAGAACGGTAAATGATGGGTGTGCGTCGATTATAAGACAGTCAACCGTGCGTGCCTAAAGGACAGCTTCCCTCCCTAGAATCAACCAGCTGGTGGATCTAACCGCTGGCCATGAAAGGTTTAGCTTCCTGGATGCATATCGCGACTACCACCAAATTGCCATGTACGAACCAGACTGAGAGATCACTTCGTTCACCACTCTAAGAGGCTTATACTGCTACAAGGTCATGCCGTTCGGTCTAAAAAATGTTGGGGCAACTTTTCAAAGGATGGTAACCAAAATGTTCGCCCCCCTTCTTGGCTGCACTATGGAGGCTTATATCGATGATATGGTGGTGAAGAGCAAAGACAAGTCTCAACACCTTGCCGACCTAGCAGAAATGTTTGCCATACTTAAACATCACAAGCTGCGTTTGAATGCCTCCAAACGTGCCTTCGGAGTTGGCACCAGAAAATTTCTAAGTTTTTTGGTCATGAACTGAGGAATCGAAGCTGATCCTTCCCAAATCAAGGAAATACAAGAATTGGAGCGGCCAAACTCCACGAAGGACGTGCAACATCTCACTGGAATGGCAGCCGCGCTGAACCGATTTATCAGCCGGTCTTTAGATCATTGTAGACCCTTCTTCAAAACTTTGAAGGCCAAGTTCTTTTAGGATGACAAATGTGACCGTGCATTAGCGGATCTAAAAGTATACCTTTCCTCGGCCCCAATCCTGGTCACACCAAAATCGGGCGAAGAACTGTATCTCTACTTGGCAGTTTCTCAATACGCGGTGAGCGTCGTCCTCATCCGCGCTGAGGGGATCTAGCACCTCCCAATCTTCCACGTAAGCAAGACACTGCTCCCGGCTGAATCAAGATATCTGTCGCTAGAAAAATTGGCTCTGGCTCTCATGATGGCTTCCAGAAAGCTGGCGCACTATTTTCATGTCCACACGATAGTTGTGCTAACCGAATTTCTGCTCAAGGTGCTCTTTGAAAAGGCAGATTTTACTGGTAGAATTTTGAAGTGGGCCGTGGAATTGAGGCAATACGATATCAAGTTCTAGCCACGCATTGCTATTACATCTCAAGCTCTGGCCGACTTCGTGGCAGAATTTGCCCCTGGAACACACCCTGTTTACCCTGTCGATTTGGCTAGTGCGGACTTGGCACAACCCACGACTCAGATAGCAGAAACAAGTGGTGGACAACAAGTAGCAGAAGAGCAAGAGAAAGCCGAGCAAGAAATGGAAAAATCGGCCAGCTTACCAAAAGACAAGCTTGACAGAGATATAGAAAGAGACCAGAGTGAGCCAACCAGTGCCTTGGAGTTGAGGAACTCCCAAAATCCCTCCGGCTGTTGGAAGTTGTTCATTGGCGAGATGTGGAAACTCTTCGTTGATGGAGCCTCCAACAGACATGGCGCTGGGCTAGGGGTCGTGTTGACCATTGGGCACGGGATCTCACTCAGTTTCCCAGCATCCAACAATGAGGCGGAATATGAAGCCCTCCTCGCCGGATTGAAGAGTGCTTTGAAAATTAAGGCGTTAGAACTTATGGTATTCAACGACTCCAAGCTGGTGGTCAATTAGGTTTCCGGGGAATATGAGGCCAGGGATGAAAGGATGGCCAAGTATCAAGTGCTGCTACGCCCAGAAATAAAAAGTTTGTCGTAATAAGAATGGAACAAATTAACCGCGAAGAAAACAATGTAGCTGACGAATTGGCCGGCCTAGCATCTATGCAAATGACTTTTCCCAATCCTTTGATGATAGAATTCTTACATCGACCAAGCATTGAGGAACCAGAGATGCCCGAAGTACTCTGCGCCGACTTGGGACCATCCTAGATGGTTCCCATCATCACCTTTCTGAAGGATGGAATTCTGCCCACTAAAAAGAAGGAAGCCAACAAGATCAGGGCCAAATCAGAGTGGCTTTGGCTCTCTCTATCTGGTGCCTTGTAGAAGAAGTCTTTCATTGGGCCATACCTGAAGTGTGTTCACCCCAGCAAGGTAGAAGTTTTTCTCTTTGAGATTCATGAAGGCATTTGCAGGAGTCATATTGGGGGCAGATCTTTGGCTTACCGAGCAATTTCCCAGGGTTACTGGTGGCCATGCATGCAGGCGGACACGCAGAAATATGTTCACAAATGCAAAAAAAGCCAAAAATTTACTCACCAAATCTACCAGCTGGCCAGAGAGCTGCTGCCCCTTACAAGTCCTTGGCCATTTGTGCTTTGGGGGCTAGATATTGTAGGACCGCTTCCAACAGCCCCAGGGAACCGCAAGTTTTTTATCGCTGCTACTGACTACTTCACAAAGTGGGTAGAGGCCGAGCCATTGGCCATCATCAAGGAAAAAGATGTAAAGAAGTTCATTTGGCAGAATGTCATCACTCGCTTCGGTATCCCAAAGGCCCTCATTTCGGATAATGGCACTCACTTTGATGGGAAACTCTTTCGTGGATTTTTCGAAGAATTAAAGATTGAGTTTTACAACTCTACATCGGCCTACCCTCAGTTGAATGGTCAAGCAGAAGCTTCAAACAAAACCATCCTCGATGGGCTGAAGAAGCAACTGGAGAAAGCCAAAGGGAAATGGGCTGAGGAACTCCCCAATGTGCTCTGGGCATACCGCACTACAGCAAGGCGCTCAACCGGGGAAACTCCATTTGCCTTGGCTTATGGCATGGAGACAGTCATACCATTGGAAATTGGCATGCCAACCATTCGATCTGAAAGTTTTTAGCCAGACTTGAACAATGAAGCTGTAGCCCTGGAACTTGACCTAGCTGAAGAAAGAAGGAAACTGGCTCTAATCCACATAGCAACTTACCAGCAAGAGCTCTCCAGAAAATACAACAAGACCGTGCATCCTAGGTTATTCAAGGTCGGAGACTGGGTCTTGAGGAAGGTAATAGGCAACAGAGTAATCCCTGGCGAAGGCAAATTAGGAGCAAATTGGGAGGGGCCATACAAGATAACCGACCTTGCAGGCAAAGGGGCATACCACCTGGAGGATTAGATGGTGAAGTTATCCCCAAACCGTGGAATGCAGCCAATCTTAAGATATTTTACTTTTGAACTGTAATCTTTTCTATTCCTTTGCTTCTTGTAACCTGGCCTTTTGGCATTGGGTGTAAATCAGTGATGTGTAATGGAAGATAGCCCCATCTTTTCTTATACTATGCATTTCTGTACAAAGATATTACAAGGATATTAAGCTACTACGGGTGCCAGGGGCAAGTATCAAAAAAGGGCTTGACTTCGCCCGTACAAACAGTTAGCGTTTTTCCCAACTTGTGTTAGGGCCGAGCTGAAATTGCTCGCCCGTGCAAACAGTTGGCGTTTTGCCCAACTTGTGTTAGAGCCGAGCTGACATTGCTCGCCCGTGCAAATAGTTGGTGTTTTGCCCAACTTGTGTTAGGGCCGAGCTAACATTGCTTGCTCGTGCAAACAGTTTGGCGTTTGCCCAACTTGAGTTAGGAGCGACCCAATTTTGTTCATAATTATCCGGGCTAATTTTTGCTCGAATTGTGAGGCTAATTTTGCTCATCATTCCCTGAGCTGATTTTTGCTAGCCGATTAAAGAGCAGATTTCACTCGTGATTACCCGAGATGTTTCTTGCTTACTAATGTAGAGTTGATTTTGATATCAAATTAGCCCAACTCATATTGTAGCCCAGCTGACATTGCTCGCCCGCTTAAAATGTTGGCGTCTTTACCTAGTTCTTAATAGAGTTGGTATTATGTTCAACTAATATTTTAAACAAGGTGAGTTTGCTTGTTAGACCGAGACGATTTTATCTTGGCCAAACCGAAGAAAATGACGATCACACAAGATAAACGAAAAATTTGCATAACATGGCGAGCAAAAAGTTAAACTTTCCATTCATTATAAAGTGTGATTACAAAAGTGGGGCGTAGCCTGGTTACATCAAAACAAAAGAAAGAAAAGAAAGACAGATCAATCCAGGTCAACGGTGTTCGCTTGGTCGGTCGCCTCTATCTCGGCATCTTCCACTTGGGCGCCGACCACCACGTCCACCTCCTGTTCGGGTTCCTTCCTCGGAGGATTTTGCTCGGATGGTTGCACGGTGGAAGCTTCTGCCACAGCTGCCAGCTTCGCCTCTTCTATCAGCATCTTCTACACAGCGCTGACATAAGCTTGCATGTGAGCCGGAATGAAGGCGGCAGGGGGATTTTGGAATAGGTCAGAGTCTTGACCCAGGCCAAGTTTTTCCATAGCAGCTTTCCAACCGCACTGGAAAAAAATGTCCTTCGTCCCCTATACCTGCCGTTCATAAGCTTTTTTGCCCTCTGCGTAGCCGCGGTCTTCAGCATCGTCAATCTGCTTATCCATCTCGGCCTTGTGGGCTTCGCGGAGTTTACATAGCTCGGCGATGTATCTGGCCTTGGTTACTTGCAAGGCGTTTTGCTTATCCTCGTCCGCCCTAGCCAGCCGCTCTATGAGCCAGTCACGCTCAACCACCGCCTCCTCTTGTGCGGTCTTTAACTTTTCTAGCTCGGCCGCTTTTGTTTTATTTTCCTAATGGCCTTGCGCAGACTTTTCCAAATAGAAATCATTCGCTCATGAGCGAGATAGTTCTTCTGCACGACCTGCGGACGGACAGCAGTTAGTATGGAAGACCGATTAATAACTTGCAGAAAAACAACGCAAACAGAAACTTAACCACTTACCAGCACGATCAACTTTGTTGAAGAGCGGAGAACTTTCAGATCGGACAGTTCGTCGTGCTTTTTCATGTCCGTAAGGAGTAATAAGCCCTTGGTCATGTTAAAGCTGAGCGAATAGCCCTTGTCGGCGTATACTGAATCAGCCACCGACATTGCTCGGCCTTTGTACGTCAGCTCAGGCGACCAGACTGGGGGGGCGGCTAATCGGATGGATTTCCCAGCGAGAGATTCAGTCTGGTCTCCCTGATCAGACGACGGCAGCTCGGCTGAATCCTCATCCACCGGATTCTGCTCGGTTTGTGCCGACCTCGGTCTCTTCTTGGACCGACCAGTAGATCGCTCGCTGGCGAGAGCTAGCAACAGTCTCTTATCTAGCATGTTTGGCACGGAGGATTGTCCCCCAGTAGCTTCTATGGGCTGAGAGTCGCTCGGTTCGCTCATAATCATCGATTTGATAGCGCAGATTTTTGCCATCTCCTGTTCAGTTGTAAGGGGAACTAGTCTGATCGGTGGAAGAATGGGATCTGGTTCTAGAGAAGGAGCGCAAAGAAAATCGGTGACCTGGCTCTTGCGTGGTACAGTATATCGGTAACTCGGTTCGAATTCGAGCAGTTTCTGGGCTTCTTTTTCTTCCGCCGGATGCCGAAAGGCAACCCTTATAGCCTCCTGGTTGGCGTTAGAATAATTGTCCGCCAAAAGTTTGTAATCTGCAAAAATAAAATCAAGTGTTAGATCGGTTAGAACAAATTGAATCCAAAGAATTAAACCGTGCTATGATGCTCACCAGCACTCCCAAAATTTTTATGTATGTACCAGCCCGGTATGGGCATTTCGGTGTCTTCGTAATTCCCAAACACCCACAGGAAATCGTCATCATTCACCTCTTTGTCTAGATTGCCCTTAATGAGCTTTGCTCAGCCTTTTCTGACCTTGAGGTACCAACAGAAGCCGCCTTTATTTTTACTAAGGGTGTATTGGTGAAATATCTTGGCAAGGCCAAGATTTAAGCCGAGCATTCGGTTCAGTGTGGCCACGCCATTTATTATTGTGTACGTGTTGTTTGAAACTTGGGTGGGGCACAACCTAGTCTGCCTCAAAAATTCGCAGATCAGGGGTTGAACTGGGAAGCGTAAGCCGCCTTCCACAATAGACACGACCGTGAAGGGGCATTTGTCCAGCTCGCCCCAGAGAGTGTCTCCTTTCTTGGCCAGCTCCAAGTGGACATCGTCTGGGATGTTGTACTCTCTACGGAATTCAGCCATTGCCCCAGGAGCTGACCATAAAACGGTATTTCCCCATCTATCTCGGTTTTATTTAGTTGGTTAATTTTGGTTGTAGCTTAGTCAAAATTTGGTGATTGTTTGCTTGGACTTTGAGCCTCACTGATAGTAATGCTGAGTGAGTCTGGTCAGTCCTAGTTTGTTCTGCATTATTAAAAAATAAGTCCAAGTATTAGCGCGACATAATTTGCACAGCTCTTATGAGGAAGTGTTTTAGCTCGGTATAAGATCCTGGGGAGTTTGACCGATTTGATCTTCCTATCTCGGTTTGACTTCCTATGTCGGTTCGATCTTCATATCTCAGTTCTAACTTCCTACAAACTTATAGCTTGGTCTCAGCCTCAAGGGAGGACCACGAAACCAGTTTTTGCTCGGCTAAATCCTGTTTTTGAATCTAAAAGTGGGTCTTTGATCGACCTTACCCAGAATTTTTAGTGGTCACCCTAGATCTAGAATCACCTACAGTAATCAAGGGAAATGAGGGGCAAGGAAGCCCCGACAACACATAGGATTTCGATTTAGCCTAATTTCCATAGATACTAATCCCATTGGAGGGGCATAGGCAGTGTTTCAACAATCATGAAACAAACGAGAATGAAGAACACGAAGAACATCAATGGAGAACATAATGGAAGAAGAGTAAAACTTACGGGTATGGATGCCAAGTCAAGACCCAGTTGACCACGACCTTGTTTGAGGCCTTCGTGAGGACGGAAATGGCTGAAAACGACTCAAAAAGCAATGACGACAGCGACGGCGGCGGTGGCAGAAGCTTGGAGGTTTGAAGCTTAGGGTTTCTGCAGAAAGGAGATGAACAGTGATGAGGGCCTTTTGGCTTCTTGAGTGTATATATAAGGGGGGGAACCGAGTGGGTGGCAACTTTTCAAATCTTTGGTATAGTGTTGACAGCTATGGGATTGCACGGAACCAATGAGGGGAAGCCACGTGGCATCGAAAGGATGGTTTGTCAGTATGGTTGATTGATTGATGACAGGATCATTGGCGCAATCCTCAATGACCGACCAAATCGGGTAGCTCGGTTAGAATAATAATCCTAATCATGCTCAACTCAGATGGGATTAAGGGGCAATTGAGAGGGGGATTTGCGCCAAATAATGGGCTCGAGCTACGGTAGTGCGGGGTGTGGTGTTGGGCCTTGCGAAGGCCAGACCTAGTGTCTGTCCGAACTGAACCAACGCGGCTCCTCGGCCTATTACGTTGGGCCGAGTTGAACGTCGACCAGAATATGGAGACATGCAGGTGCTCAACCGAGCTATGATTCGGCCTGATATTCGGTTAGATCCGCACTGATGCATTGAGCCGAGCCACGGACAGTCTAGATTAAATTTGGGCCGAGGTGTTTTATGAGGAAGCAGTGTAACGCCCTGAAAATAAACCCATAAACCATACATTCGTGACATCCATAAAGATAGGAGAAGTAAACATATTTCCATTCATCAGAGTATTTAATCCAAAGGTATTACATGTTGACAACAAAAGTAAATGCCCTACGGGCTTACAACTTTCCAAGCCAACACTTTGTTACAAAAAAAGAGTATTAACTCAAAACACAATCTCGGTCTCATCACACTCACACTCACTACTCTTGGCAAACTTAGATCCTCGGGAAAAACATCCGAATACTCGCAAACCACTCTTGGCAACTCAATCTCGGTCTCATCACACTCACTACTTATAAAGCTAGCGAGAAGACCACTAAGCTCACTGCGCCTTCGCGAATCATACACCGGGGGCAACACTCTACCAACCCGATCCCCCAAGAAATGGAAACAATCCTCGCTCAAGGTACATACAGTGACCCTCTGGCGGTAACAATCAATAACAGCCCGGTATGATGATAACCAGTCCATACCCAAAATCACATCAAAACCTGATATAGCCATAACTACAAAAGAAAATGGAAGCCGGCAGTCGGCGACCTCTATATCACAACCCCGACACCCTTGCTTCAAAATCAACTCACCCCCAACAGGTGATACCACACAAATAGGAGATGCTAACTGCGCCAACTCCAACCCTAAAACAGATGTAAATGTAGTAGATATAAAGGAATGGGATGCACCCGTATCAATCAACACATTGGCAACCGAGTTGCAAAACAAAAAGGTACCTTTCACAACAGATGGAGCCGATACAAGATCCTGCGCGGTAACAACATACACGCGCCTTGAAGGTCTCTGGTCTACCTGCTCACCTCTCGGAGCAAAAGACTGCTGCACAGACTGAGACGATGACGCCCCCTGATTGGCCCTCGAGGCCTGAACTGACTGTGCTGGCTGAAAACTCTGCGTCTGCTTCGAACCAGACGCACCTGATGTGCCACTCAACTGCGGGCAATACCTCTTCAGGTGCCCCGCCTGACCACACTAGTAACAAGAGAGCGGCTGGCCTCTGCCTTGACTCTGGCTCTAAGGTCGAGCCGAAGATGAAGCTGCTCTCTGACCTCCTCCCCTCTGCTGGCAAACTGGAGACTTGTGGCCTAGCTGACCACATTTGTAACAAGTAATGTCTCCTTGACTGCCTCTCCCAGAACCTGTACTCGGCACTAGGAAGGTCGATCTAGCAAAATCACCCTGGGACTGCTGAGGGTTAGAACCCCTCTGCCTCCGACCATTCCCCTGGCCATCCTGACTCCTCTTGGAGCCCCTCATCCTCTGCTCATCCTCCTGCATCATAATCTCCATATAGGCCGCGACATCCACAAGGCGCCCATACTCCCGGGTCATGGATCCCCAACTCTGGTCTTGAGTCCATGTCTTAACTTCCTCTTAAATTTCAGACAACGGCGTTCCTCAAACGCCACAAGCTCAGGTGCAAACTTGGATAAACTGGTAAATGCGGCCTCAAACTTGGCCACTGGCATACTCAGCTGCTTGAGCTGACAGAACTGGTCCCTCAACCTCTCTTTAACAGCTGGAGACAAAAACTTCTCCTGGAAAGCATCTACAAAGGCCTCCCATGTATCACCAACACGACCCCTCATGAACTTCCACCACTGACCCACATCTCCTTTCAACTGGAAAGACGCCAAGGTCACCTTCAAAGCCCCGTCTTCGATGCCAAGTATCTCAAACGTCTTCGTTATCTGTTCGAGCCATTCGTCAGCCTTAAGTGGCTCTTTCGGATCACCTACAAATTCGTCCGGGTTAGACCGGAAGAACTCTCTCTTCAGAAAGGAAGGCCCTGCCTCAACTACATGGGCCTGGGCTTGATTCTCAGCCCTGAGAATGCCCATAGATTCCCTCAAAGCTCCTGCCATCTCGCGAGCTAAGGCGCCCATAGCCTGTTGACCTACTGGCTCGGCCATATCGGCCTGGCCAACACCCTCTTGCTGCGCCGGAATTTCATCCGGTATAGGCACCTCCTACCTCCTAGGCCTACATCGCCTACCACCACGTCCTCGTCCTGACATCCTAATAAAGGTAACGAAGAACATTAGCACATTCATAATTGTGCCGAAGCTATAACACTCGCGTCCTAATGCATGGACAACTGTAATTCATTCCACGTAAGCACATAATCATATAAGTACTTACGAATGTCATTTCCGGATAATGATAGTCCCGAGGTGTTGCTAGAGTTCCAGTTAGAAATAGCATTGATCAAGTGCTTTTCCAATAGGACTCCTAAAAACCCAAGGATCCAATCAACATCCTAGAAACTAAATCCTATACCCAAGTAGTCATATAAACACGTTATCAAATAAACACGTAACATTACATCTAAGTCTCTAACAAGCGAGACAAACCCATTGTGGTACTAACCACTTCCCGCGTACCCAAAGTATTTGAACCCGATACGCTCTGATACCAAGTTGTAACGCCCTGAAAATAAACCCATAAACCATACATTCGTGACATCCATAAAGATAGGAGAAGTAAACATATTTCCATTCATCAGAGTATTTAATCCAAAGGTATTACATGTTGACAACAAAAGTAAATGCCCTACGGGCTTACAACTTTCTAAGCCAACACTTGGTTACAAAAAAAGAGTATTAACTCAAAACACAAAATAAGCCATTGGCTTGAATTACATGTAATACACAAAATAATTATAAAAGTAAGCCTTCAGTTTCTAAAACCTCCCAAGCTAAGTCCTTGGAGGCGGCATATCACCTGCACCTGAAAATGATGTCCCATATAGGGTGAGCCAACGCCCAGTAGAGATATGCTAAACATAATATGAGCAATGACTAAAACATGAGCATTCGATAAATGTTTAACTCATATAAATCAACTCATAACACATTTCAGTTCCGTGACACATATGTCCATGCTTCATTCCATTTTCCTTTACTTAACAATTTCGATTTATAAACATGGCTCAGAACCTGGCCAAACAATTCCTATGAGACTACGGCTCATGTTAAAAACCTTTCCAATATCAACAATTTAAATGAGATTATAACTCATAACAAAACACTTCCATACTTCATAATAGATACACATATTTGCTGTATCAATGCCATATTCAAACACTTCTATACTTCATAAATGATACACAGGTTCGCTATATCAATGGAGTCCATCCCTTATCTCCTCCCAAATAACATCCGGTTTAGGAGTCCATCCCCTATCCTCTCCTAAACCGTGGAGTACATCCCCTATCTCCTCCCACACAAAACAATGTATATAAACAATTATCATATACACGATCAATCAATACACAAATTCGATGTATTATTCCAACCGCCATATTCAATGACATATTCAACAGATTAGTTTCAATTCACCTAATCATCATGCAGTGTCTACAACAATCAAGACTATCCTCCACCGATAGCCCAAAGCAATTATTTCTAAACAGATAATAATTACATCCAACAGATAAATTATCGACAATTCCAAGGTGAGTGATTAATAAATCCAACACCACCATTCTACCTCATAATGAGCCAATTTCATTATTTTCAACTCAATTTCATATTCCCATAACTTTCCCAAATTAATTATACAAATTAATTCTTAATAATAGATTAGGGCTTTTCCCATTTTTCTCAACATTGACCCCAAAGATCCCAATATTAACAAATAACATCAATACCCTCTTTTAAGACCCAAAACACATGTGTATTGGTCAAAATAACAAAACCCCTCTTTTCATATTTGAAACCCTAACACCCATAATTACCCAACTTCAACATTACATCAAAATGACAACAAGTTTATGTCAAAAACCATAAATATGAGTAGTTATCCCTACCTCAAATTTGGAGTCCAAAGGAGAAGGTAAAGAAAATCGAAAGTGCTCCAAATCCCAAGATTTTCGGATTGATAGGTAGCCCAAGCCAAGCCCTACACTCTTTGCAAAGGAACTAAGGTAGAAGATCACTCAAACTAGATCAAACCTTAGAGAGAAGGTGAAATGTAGTGAGAGAAGCTCTCAAAATAGGTTTTGAAAAGTAAGAGAGAGAGTGAGAGTTGAAAAAGTGATCTAAAATGACCCAGCTGCCAATTGATATACGTATGATCCGCTCGAGCGGATAATAGGACGCTCGAGCGTCAAACACAAAAACTGGACCCGCTCGAGCGCAAGGATACCCGCTCGAGCTCCAAGACACCACTGCAAAACTCCACCCGCTCGAGCGCAAAGGAAAACCCGCTCGAGCGCAATGATACCCGCTCGAGCTTGACCCGCTCGAGCGTAAGGAAATCCGCTCGAGCGTGAAAACACATCTGTAGTACTTTTGCAGACGGACAAATTACTGAAGGTATGCAAACTGCGCTCGAGCGCAAGAAGACCCGCTCGAGCGGATCACTACAAATCTGGGCAACAAGAGTTGGGACAAAAGCTCAACCAACCTGTTTGAAACACGCCCAAGACAAATCTAAACTCAAATACAAAGAGTTAAATGACGGAAATGAAATACAGACAACAACAACTATCAATAGAACCGAGTCCGGAATACAGTAAACATGAGAGGGAAAACCGGGATCGCTATAAGTAGGGCGAGACCGAGATGTCAAACCGCGCGCCCTACGACCAGTCAATTCAGATGGACCGATTTATTATAATTCAGTCGTTCCAGTCGTTGTGATGTTTGTCCCCCAAGTGATAGGCCGGTTGCGTAAGCCACCTGGACCAATGGTAAAGGAGGGAAAATCCACGCATGGTGTGCGTCAATACCGTTTGGCGATTCAACAAACACTGTTTGGAAGTTTTGGTCTCTACACGTGTAAGGATGGTAGAGGGGAGCACAGCCACCTGCCCAGAGAAGGACAACAGAGGTAGTGCGCCTACAATCTCTGAGACTGCATGGCCAGGCTAGAAAAGGAGGAATGTGGGACGTTAGAGGTAAGCGATCTGAAGGAATTCACAACTCTCTCTCTTTAGAGCAGTCTCTACATTCTTCTTCTTCTCCAAGTGTGCTGACTTGATCGTCGAAGGGTTTATCCGGTAGCACACCGTCGGGCAGCTCACCTTCTTTCTGTTTTCTGGTCAAGCGATGTTACGCGAAGCTTGGGTTCAAGGAGTACGAAAAACTGAGAACATTTCACCCCCGTACACCCAGTATTCAGCAAATCTCACTTTACTAGGGGATCTACTCATCAGTCAAAAATTTCGACAAATGCAAAACAAGATACAATTTTTTTTTTTTCAGAGAAAATTACACATAATAAATGATGAGAACTCATACAGCCTAATGTGTGTATATCTCACTTCTTCCCACTACCAGAAACATTTTTCTTTTTTTTTGTTGGAACTACACCATGAGAAACATTGAACTTGAACAATATGACATCTCCGTCTTGGACAACGTTTGTTTTTCCCTTCTTGTCTGTACTTCCCGGGAGCCTATGCAAGAAAAACAAAATTAAGCTAAAAAACTAAAAAATAATCTGAAAGGGTTGGACTAATTAAGGAAGTACTAGTCAAGGGTGCTGTTTGGTGTAGCTGTTAAAACAGATTATAGATTATAGCTTAACAGATTATAGATTATGACTTTAATCAGAAGCTGTTAATCTGTTTGGTATAGCTGTTGGATTATAGATTTAAGTTGCTGAGTAGTGTTTGTTAAATAAGCCGTGAAATAGCTTTTTCAATTAATTTTTATTTTTTATTATTCACTATTTGTCTACATTTCTCATAAAAAAATAATAATAATATTTTTATAGTCCATTTGGGTCTTTTCTATTTTTTAAAAAATAAAAAATAAAAAAATTTAAGAGTATAACCGTGAATAACATGTCCACAGCAGAAGCTGATAATCAGAAGCATGTGGTGAGCAGCTTCTCAGAATCAGCTTTTTTGACTTAAAATAAGTTGTTAGAATCAGAAGCTGTTTGAAATAAGTTTAACCAAACAGTCCAAAATAACTTTTTAAAAGCCAGAAGCCAGAAGTTGGCTCAAAAAAGCCCCACCAAACACCCCCAAGGTCTTGTTTGGGAACATATTATTTTAGTAATTTTTTAACTAAAATATGAGGTAAAAAAATTTATATGTTTAGAATGATTTTTTGATTTTTTACGAAAAGATATGTAAAAAGTAGAGAAAAAAAAGAATTTTTGACTTTTTGGTATAGGTTATAAACTTTTTATTTTTTTAATAATTTTTTAACTTTTTGACTAAAATACTCACATGCCAAACGATGCCTAAAGAGAAGGAATTGAAAATGAATTAATGAAGGTATAATAGTACTAATGAAGCTGGCTCATTTTTTTTTTTTGGCCTTTTTTCTTCTTTGATGAACTTTTTCTTTTTAAAATTATATCAAATTTTTTACTTCTTAAGATGGTCTACAGACTAAACCACCCTGAAAAAAAAAAGAAGCTAAATTTAATGGAAAAGCCTATAAAAATTGATTTATTTTTGTCTTCATTAAACTTTTTCAAAAAAAAAAAAGAAACAATAATTTTTAGGATTGTCTAGTTTAGAAGTAAGTAACTGTTTTTAAAAAGAAAAAAGAAAAAGGGTTAAATAGCTGAATCTGCAAATTCATTGTTGAACAAATGGCGTAGGTCATTAAAAATGTAATCAATATTTTAGTGAAGCACGTTGAATTAAAGCATACCTTAACAGCCAGTTCACTGCCCAAGTTCCCTTAGATCTTCAAATTTCATCACCTGGTTATCATCACAAATTCAAAGTCAGCACTTTCTAGTAGTTCCACTGACCAACAATATTATTTGGTGTTTTTAAGATGATAACAAGGAATTCATTTTTTAAAAAGAAAAAATCACCACTGGATTATGCACTTTGAAACATTTTAAGGATAGCATATAATAGCAATATATTACAATCAGGTTGATTTTATTCCATGGAAAGTTTTTCAAGTAGCTCATTGGTAAACACATTATATAAACATATTGGAAGATTTTCCTAGATGTTAATTCTGAATCCTCATAAATAAACAATAGAAAGTAAAGAATAAACAAACATAAAAAAAAAAAAATCAATGAACTGCCAATGTAACTTCTTAAAATATCATGAAAGAGAAAAAAAAAAAAAAAAAACAATAAGACAACAAAATGTAGACAGTTTAAAAGATGGAAAAAATGGTTCGTGGAATTACATCAGCACAGATGAACCCTTTCTCAAAATCAGTATGAATAGTCCCAGCAGCCTGAGGAGCCTTTGTCTGCTGTTGAATTTGCCAACATTTCACTTGCAAAAAAACAAAAAAGAAAAAAGAAAAAGCACATTCATTCAGTTATAAAATCATCAAAACAGTGTCTTAAGTCAGCAATAATTGGAAAGACACATCCATGCAAGTGCAAGAAGCATCATCTACTATAAAAAAAAAATCCCAGACCAAATATGGTGCTTTTGTAAAAAATAAGTCACCCAAGATATATAACTTTGTTTTTGAATAATAAATTATTGTAATTTTATAAAAAAAATTATATAATATTTGTCACAAAAATATATAACATGTATTAAAATTGCATAATTTTATAGATAGCATATAATTTTAAATTTTGAAATTAAATAATAAATTATGGAATAATTAGATTTTTTGTATGATTGTTATTAGATTTTAGTGAAATGCTTCCAAATAGTGGCATGCAAATTTAAAATTTTAAATAGTAGAGCATACTTTCCTTTTATAAGTCGTAATTTATGGAATAATTTAAGTTTTATTGTTATGGTTAAATTAGAGTTAACCAATAGAAATTTTTTTAATTATTTAAAAATGTAAAATAATTAAATTTTAGTGAATTGCTTCCATATATAGTGGCACACAAATTTAAATTTTAAAATAGTTGAGCATACTTTCTTTTAGAAATCATAATTTATAGAGTAATTAGAGTTTTATTGTTATGGTTAATTGAGTTAACCAATAGAATTTTTTTTTAATATTTAAAAATTATAAAATTTAGTTTGCGGATTTAGAATTACCGCAACTCTTCTGGTTGCAAACCCCTTTTACTTAATATAAGGACTAGTATAAAACCCATGCTATACATGGTTTTTGACAATAATTCAAAATTTAAGTTTAAAATCAGAATGTTTAAATTGTGACAATTCTACTCAAATTCCGATTGAATTTAATTGAGTTGATAAATTTTTATTTTAGACCTATTTTGGGAAGTTGGCTTTTTATTCCATCCCGAACTTGGTAGTTAAACTTTACTACGGTGACAATATTATAGGAGAGGTCTTGCAAAAAAATAGCTCAACGCCAGGATGATAAAAAGCTTAACACCCCCAAAACTAAAAAGCACTACAAAAAAAAATCAAATTTTCTCTCTGTTTTTTTGAATGTCTTTTTGCAAAAGATTAGAAGTCAATTCTAAAGACAACCATTACTCTTGACCAAACCTAAGGCCATAAAATTTTACTTACTTCAATTACTTAAGGCTATGAAATTTTACGAACTTAAATTACTCAAATTGGGCTCACCCAAATTGGACCTCAGTTAGGTCATAGGATAAAATAGATGTTGCTCTAAATTTTATGATCTAAAAATTCATACAATGTTAATAGATATCCTTATCATATATCTCAATGTTCAAAAAAAAAAAAATTATTTTATAATCTAAAAATTCATAAAATATTAATATATATCATTATCATATACATTTAGCTGTGCATAGTATGGGTTGAACGTTAGTATATACACATAATTTTAAATTTTAAGTGGAAAACTCTATACTATATATTATAGCAAATTGACATTGCAATGAGGAGCCATATGAGAAAACATCATACAAATTTTCTTGATTTATTTTGATTTTAAATAATTAAAAAAATTATTGGCTGACTATCATTAAAGCATAAAAAATATAATTATTCCATATTTTGTGATTTTCAAAAGGAAACAACACCAATCCGTTTCCAAATTCAAATTTATGGGCCTAATTATATTCCATTACATCTAAAATAATGACAATCCCATAATGGGAAGACTTCCATTGAAAAATATATATTGAAAATATGATTAATTGTTTTCACTTTCTAACTCATCCCCAGCCTAAAACCCTAAAATATCAAAAAGTCATATGTATTGTTAAGGCTCATACACAGCATAGACAACAAGAAGCACTGCTTACAAGTTCAGATAGTCACTCGATAATAAAGCTATTTCAAAGTTACTGGTTAGTCAACCATTCCACCTCAATTCTGATTATGTTATTTATTGTATAATTGAATTTCTTTAGTTGTTTTATATCTAATAATTGTTTGATTTTAAACTAATCCAAAGTCTTGTGTTCCATTTAAGAAGAATCAGCTATTTAGTGTTTGATACTAAAATTAAAATAATGTCAGAAAACACCCCTATTTGTTGTGCTACATACTTTTGAATAAATTTGAGATATTTTGTTTTTTTGGTCGATAGTTTGAATATGTTTGAAATGCATATATCTGGATCATGCAATTTTTCTAACTATGTACAGTCTACTCCAATATAAAATATTGGGATGTTTAGTTTGGTTTTAGAGTCAATTTGAACTGTTAGGATTTATTAAAAAAATAAATAAACCAAAGCTAGACTGTTGAAAGTATCTAAATGAACCAAAACTGTATAAAATTCAATGTCTTAGGTTATTCATTCCAAAAAATCACAATTATCAATCAACAAGAAATCAATTAATTAGTAAAAAACATTGCAACTACTTTAATTAATTCAACTGATTTCTATATTTATTTAGAACCAAAATCAAATCATCTTTTGAAAAAATAAAACTAAACTGTATAGTTTAACTTTGTTTACCACCTTTTTTTTTTTTTTTTTTTTTTTTTTTTGCCATTAGAGAATAACCATGATGGTCAGCTTTAGCCGTTAACTTGCCAAGGTAACTTTAATTTTTTTTGGTAGCTCTATTCGCATTCCTTTTTTCCCATCACATACTATGTTTTTAACTGACTATGTAATTTTTGCATAAATAACATAATTGCCCTTAGAAGATGAATAAAGAGAAAGGTAAAGGCATAGGAAGGGAATATTTAGCTAATTGACAAGTGTAAATAATTTTATTGTAACTTTGCATAATAAAAATAAAATTTTGATATATCTACATCTACATATATGTTATTCCAAAAGAATGTTTCATCCGAAATGCACTATTAGCTTTACAGTATTGATCTTCACAATTTAAAAAAAAAAATAAAAAATTATATGTTAAGAAATACACATGGCATAGAATTGGTCCATCTAACCATATTTATGATTTTGGAATTTAAAAATTTTCTATATAGAAAGGTAAGAAAGAAATTTAGTCATATTTAACTATATCATCGGGTGAAGTTTGACGTAGGAAAAATTAAAATTACAAAACTCATAAGATGGAATGTATTGTTTTATGTTAAATGTACTCTTTGTAATTTATTCTATTTTTCTTTAGTTTTCATCAATTAATTATGACAAGCACTTCTTATTAAAAACTTAGAATACACATTAATGACATTACCACAAAAAAATATCTAACCAGCTAAAAAAAAAAAAATCTTCAATGTAATGCTGATGAAAATGGTTAAAATCTAATTGATTCTAATCTATTTTTGGTAAGGTTACCAAGTTATATATGGTTCTTAGGTTAGAAGCTTCAGGAAGGGAATCCGAAGCACGGGTTCGAATCCCGCTTGTGACTATACGGGGGTTGCACTCTGTTATTATTTAATTTTAAAATTATTTATTTATGTCCGTGTATAGCTCGGGTATTATACTAATATATGTATATTTTAAAAATCATAAATTATGAAATAATTAGATTTTAGTAAATTGCTTTTATATAGTGGCATACAAATTAAAATTTTGAAATAGTTGAGCATACTTTTTTTTTAGAAGTCATAATTTATGGAATAATTAGAATTTATTGTTATGGTTAAATTAGAGTTAATCAATAGAAATTTCTTTAATAAAATTCACTTGGAAATCCCATTTCAAAAACTTGTATACTAAAAAGTTCTATGAATTTTCTTATAAACATGCAAGTCCCATTGACTTGGTGAGTTATTCTAGGAGATCCTTTTAGTCTATTTTTTTAGAATTTTTGGACTGATATGCCTTTTTTTTTTTTAATTAGCCAATGAGAGGGAGATTTCATAATCTGGCTTTGGGCTGTGGTAATGACCGGGCTAAAATTGGTCTGAGCATGTTTGAGCCGAGCTGGGCTGGGCCAATCCAGGGGCAGTTCCCTCAGTTAAAGCCCAGGTCCGATTTGGCCGGGATAACTTCTTTGCCAACTTGGTTCACGTTGTTTGCTCGTTGAGATCGGCGTGCAAGATTCTCCGCAAACCGGCCCAACCGAGCAAGAGCTTGGTCATAACGGAGGGCTACTAAGCTCGGTCATAATGGAGCTCGGCTAGGATCATTGCTTGTCTCAGAAATAATACGGTCGTAGGAAGATGGGGTAGCGCCGTCGGGCTGTCCGTTCGCGCCAACGCCGTTTGGCAGTTTGGTTAGGTGGTGTTTAGCTGTATTTGCGCTGACACATGGGAAAGTGGGATAGGAGAGCAGGTCCACACGTCAAAAGGCGAATGGACGTAGAGGCATGCGTAGAAGGTATATAAGCGTGACTGCGCCCCCTATGCTGGGCATAGAACATCTTCTAGTGAGAGAAACACAAACACAGGGTCTTCTCTCTCTTCTCTCTGAGTGCGTGCTGACTTGACTGTCGGAGGGGTTTTCTGGCAACGCACCGCCAGGTAGCTCACTTTTGTTGTGTTCGCAGGTCGATCGGAGGAAGGCGTAGCTTGGGCGCGAGGAGTACGGAAGGTTACAGATATTTGGCCCCCGTACAATTGGCGCCGTCTATGGAAGCTTGAGCAAACACAACCTTGCCCTCCAAGCTCATCGGATCACTTTCTATGGCAAACAACGACGAAAGTACCATTGTCTGCCATCGACGGTATTGCCCTAGAGTTAGTCTGACAGAGAGACGACTTCCTGCCGTTTCGAATATGGCGGTCCTGGAGAACTCACTAGGAGGACTTCCTAGAGATGTGCGAGATAAGCGCGCCAGGAGCATTGGTCACTCGCGGAGTCCAGACGGACACCGGCGACGAAGAGAGTCGCACGCTTAACGCTTGGAGCACAAATTGAGGGACCAAGATACCGTCATCCAGAGAATGGCGGCAGAGATGGAAGCTCTCAAACGGCAAGTCAAAGAGAAGGGTGTTGCTGGAGCGGGTGACCACAGTGAGCGCACCTAACCCCGCCGCTCAGGCAGTCAGAACCAGCGGCACACGCCCTCCTTTTCCATTACCAGAAGCTACGGGGTTGGAGACTCAAACCCGCCTGCAGAGAAGTCTTGCGCGCAAGATAGTAGTTACCATCCCTCAGGCAGCCAGAACCAGTGGCACACGCCTCCTTGAAACCGAGATTGTTTGCCTCATCCACGGCGGCCTGCTTCGCTTGTTTTTTGGCTGCGAGTTAGGCCTTCAGTTCATCTCTCTTTAGCTCTGCCCTACCGAGCTGGCCAAGAAGCCTAGTGTTGTCAGCGTTGGCCATCTCGAGTGAAGCCTTAGCCTGGCCAAGCTCAACGGCTATGTTTTTATCGGCGTTGTTTAGCTCGGTGACTTTGTGGCGCAGGTTCACAATTCGGTCCATGACCATGTGTTGTTTCTGGATGGCCTGTAACAAGAAAGATGTTAGCCGAAATAAGGAGACTAACTAAGCAAAGACTTGGGAAGATTTCGAAAACATACCCTAGTCATGGACTTGACCGCGGATTTAACGAGCCAGGTGTCAAGAACATGTTTGCTCCCGATCACGTCACTTGGTAAAAGCAATGCCTTCGACAGGTTGAAGGCAAGGAGGTGCTCCTTATCACCTTTCCCAGACGTGGTGGCTGGGATTTCTTTGCCTCGGTGTTTGAACTCCGGCCTCCACGGTGCAGCCAGCTCGGCCTCCTGCATTGCTCGTTCAGTACTCAGTTCGGCAACAAGCTCGGCTGAGGGGTCAGCACACCGGGCTCTCTTGCCAGCTCGGCAGGGCTCGGAGAGGGCGGTCGTAGAAGCCAGAGCGATCACGGTCCCCGAGCTCTGGCCGACGAACTGGGCAGGAGGTGGCATGCTCGGAATCTCGGCAGAGGTAGCAGTAATCAGGTTCTTGATCCTACTCCTTTTTGCCATTTCTTCTTCCTCGGTCAGCCGTATAAGGGGCACGTCTGGCAGACTTGGGTTAGGAGGGGGAGATGGAGCCTGGAGAAAGTCTGTGACCTTACTCCTACGCGACGCTGAATAGCAGTAGAAGGGGACGTGGCCGAGGAGATCGTGGCAGTCTCGGTGCCGGTATCTCAACACAGCCCTGATCACTTCCTCGTTGGGATACTGGTAGTTTGCTTACAGTTCTTCAATAGCTGCAAAAGAAGAAGAAAGAAAAAATAATTAGCTCGGTGTGAACAATCTACGTAAAAGAGATCAGTTGGGAGATAAGCTTACAAGATGAACTGAAGTTCTTGCTGATGTACCAACCGGGCATGTCAGCCGTCTCGTAGTTACCGGTCACCTAGAAAAAATTGTTGTTGTTCATGTCTTTATCTGGCGTGCCGGTCACTAATCTTTCCCTCTTTGGCCTTATTTTTAGATAATAGTTGAAGCTGTCTTTTGTTCGACCGAGCGTGTATTGACACAAGATCTCGGCTAGGCCCAGGTTTAAACCAAGTCGGTTGTTCAGCTCGGCCACGCCGTTTATAATTCGGTATGTGTTGGTAGATACTTGGGTGGGTGCTAGCCCGATTCTTCTTAAGAATTCACATATGAGTGGTTGTACCGGGAAATGCAACCCGCTCTCGATCATGCTCAGTACGGTGAAGGGGCAAGATTCTAATCTGCCCCATGGATTTATGCCCTCTTCACCGAGATCCAGGTGTACGTCGGCGGGGACGCCGTACTCCTCGCGGAACATGGCAAGGGCGCTCGGCGTGTCTACAAGGAAACGGTAGCGCCCCATGAGTGACCGGCTTGTTCAGCTCGGCAGTGTTGGTTTAATTAAATTTTGGACGGGGGCTGCTCGGTCTTTGAGAGCCCTTGTGTTGTTGTCTGGTCCCCTAGGACTTTGCAATTAAAAGCCAAGTGTAAGTGATAGCGCGGTTGTGCCAACGAGCTTGAGCTCCGCCCGGTCACTTTGGGCGCAGTAGCACCTCGGTCCGATTGGGTGAGACCAACAGCTCGATCGCTCGAAGTGGACCAGATATTAGCCCGGTCGAGTGTCCCAGTGCTTTCTTAACTCGATTCTTGCCTAAGTCTTACAAACTTGGAACTAGCTCGGTCCACTTATGATTTTGGATCTAATGAAGACATAAAGCCCGGTCTGTCCGAGATCCTCGCGTGTTCATCACAGAAGATGATGAACAGTTGAGGGAAAAGGGACAGAAATGGTTTTTGGGGTCACATCCTAGGCTAACTTCATTCGAAGTCCGAAAACCTACTGGCTTCATGCCCTAGACTCAACTATGATAGTCAATGGCCCAGTTATACAATAAAAACATGAGTAACAGATGAAGAGCAGAGGAGAGTCGAAGACTTACAGGTTAGGGCTCGGACGGTGGCTTGATGAAGTGGGACGGGGCCCCCAGCGACGGCGAAGGTGTGGAATGGGCTTGCGGGGATGCTCTAATCTCAATAGAATGAGTGGGGGTGAGAGCTCTTGATCGCAGGGTGGTTTTGAAGTTGAAGATGAACAGAACAAGAGGGGGAATGAAAGGAAGGATGACAGGTATAAGAAGGGAAAGAGAAGCGCCAAAATTTGAATGTGAAGAGGTAGCGGGAGGCGGCTGGGTTGGCTGTTCGAGGCCAATGGATGGACAACATGCGTCTGTAATGACGGTGGCGTTAGTACTGAAAAGACAGGTTGGTAAGTCTAGGTGCCGACCGAGCAAGTCAAGAGATCGAGCGTGGGACTTAGCGCAGTGAATGTCTTGTGGTGTAAGGCCGAGCAGAGGAACGACCCCAGCAGGAGCATGTAATCCCAGTCATGCTAGCGCGGACGGAATTAAGGGGCAATTGGGAGGGAGATTTCATAATCTGGCATTGGGCCGTGGTAATGACCGGGCTAAAATTGGTCTGAGCATGTTTGGGCTGAGCTGGGCTGGGCCAATCCAGGGGCAGTTCGCTCAGTTAAAGCCTAGGTCTAATTTGGCCGGGATAACTTCTCTTCCAGCCCGGTTCACGTTATTTGCTCGTTGAGATCGGCGTGTAAGATCCTCCGTAGACCGGCCCAACTGAGCAAGAGCTCGGTTCACACTGTTTGCTCGTTGAGATCGGTGTGCAAGATCCTCCGCAGACTGGCCCAATCGAGCAAGAGCTCGGTCATAACAGAGCTCGGCTAGGAGCATTGCATGTCTCGAAAGTAATACGGTCGTAGGAAGATAGGGTAGCGCCGCCGGGCTGTCCGTTCGCGCCAACGCCATTTGGCAGTTTGGTTAGGTGGTGTTTAGCTATATTTGCGCTGACACGTGGGAAAGTGGGATATGAGAGCAGGTCCATGCGTCAAAAGGCGAATGGACGCAGAGGCACGCGCAGAAGGTATATAAGCATGACTGCGCCCCCCATGCTGGGCATGGAACATCTTCTGGTGAGAGAAACACAAACACAGGGTCTTCTCTCTCTGAGTGCGTGCTGACTTGACCGTCGAGGGGTTTTCCGGCAATGCACCGCCAGGTAGCTCACCTTTGTTGTGTTCGCAAGTCGATCGGAGGAAGGCGCAGCTTGGACGCAACGAGTACGGAAGGTTACGGATATTTGGCCCCCGTACAATTGGCGCCGTCTGTGGGAAGCTTGAGCAGGCACAACCTTGCCCTCCAAGCTCATTGGATCACCTTCCATGGCAAACAACGACGAAGTACCACTGTCTGCCATCGACGGTATTACCCCAGAATAAGTCCGATGGAGAGATGGACTTCCCGTCGTCCCGAACTTGGCGGGCCTGGAGACCTCACCAGGAGGACTTCCCAGAGATGCACGAGATAAACGCGCCAGGAGCATTGGTCACTCGCAGAGTCCAGACGGACACTGAAGGCGAAGAGAGTCGCACGCTCAACGCCTAGAGCACAAGTTGAGGGACCAAGACGTCGTCATCCAAAGAATGGTGGCAGAGATGGAAGCTCTCAAACGGCAAGTCAAAGGGAAGGGTGTTGCTGGAGTGGGTGACCACAGTGAGCGCACCCAACCCCCCCGCTCAGGCAGCCAGAACCAGCGACACACGCCGTCCCTTTCCATCACCAAAAGCTATGGGGTTGGAGACTCAGACCCACCTGCAGAGAAGTCTTGCACACAAGATAATAGTTACCGTCCCTCACGTCCGCCGACAACATCGAGATATTCCTACTCTACCCGTTCGGAGGACTTGAGGGATGTCTTGAAAGAATGAGCGCGCCGACGGGAGGTTCAAAGGGTGCTGGCGCTCCAGCAGGTATCCTACGGAGGTCGCGCCAGTGAAGAATTCATAATGCCGCCTCTCCGCTCAGTCATGCTTGTCCCTTTGGACAAAGATTTAGCAAGGCTGAGTGCCACCCCCTTCTCCCTTGAGATAGAGACCACACCGCTCCCAGCGGGCTTTTACCAGCCCAAATTTACGCTTTATGACGGGAAAACTGATCCGTACATGCATGTAAGCCACTTCCGGCAGGTTATGGCTAGATATAGGTGTAATGACGCTTTCATGTGCCTTATTTTCCCGTCGAGTTTGGGCGAGTTGGGCATGAAGTGGTTTGAGAGACTTCCGGAGGAAAGCATCGAAAGGTGGCAGCAGTTGGCGGAAGCGTTCGTGACTCGATTCAAAACTAATACTAAAACGCCAAAGGAAGTTGACCACCTCCTGAGCGTCAAGATGGAGTCACGCGACTCTCTCAAAGCGTACAACACCAGGTATTGGGAAACATTCAATGAGATCCCAGATTGCCCGACCAACCTGGCGATCACCCAATATAAGCGCGGTCTCCCGGTTGGACATAGACTGAGGGACTTGCTCATGATGAACCAACCGACTGCCATGGAGCTATTGATGCAGCGCATCAATGAGCACATCCGTGTAAAGGACGATGCGACGGTGTCCATCGCGAAGACAAATCAGGTGGCAACGGACAAGAGGGTGGCTGGAAAAGTCCACGCGGTCAGACATGAGACAAACCGTCCACATGATCGCACAAGGGAATCAGACTGCGGTCTAGATCGTAGGAACCGGGGTAAACGTCGCCGTAACGACCGAACAGATTATCCCTGCGATGAGGCAACAGATGCAAACAGAAATTTGAATGCTCGGACGAGCATCACAACGGTTTTTAAGATTCCAATCTACCGTATACTTAGTGAAATCCGCGACGAGGTTTACGTCCGGTTTCCCGCTAAGTTAGGCGACGCGCAAAAGGGCTTCAACCTGTGGTACCGCTGCACATTTCATAGGGAGTGAGGGCATCGGATGGAGGACTGCTTGCCTTTAAAGCAACACTTGGAGGAGTTAGTTGCCGCTGGTCATTTGGACCATTACATTGATGGGGGCGTCAGGGCCGCACACCACGTACTGGCTGAGCCAAGTGGTTTGGACGACCTAGAGGCATCCCCCCAAGGAGTGGTCAATGTGATCCACAGTATAGTAGAGCCGGCGTGGGTATGTGAGCTCCGAGGGATGATCAAAAAAGCGGAACATATGAGAGAAGTTTTGTCAGTCCAGGCCGCGATCAAAAGAAACAAGACCGAGGAGAAAAATATGCTTAGCTTCTCAAGCAGGGATCTTGAGCGCATTCAAACACCGCACAATGACGCCATTGTGGTCACCCTTCACGTCAGGGACTTCGATGTTAAACGCATCTTGATCGACCAAGGTAGCTCGGTCGAGATCATGTACTATGACGCCTTCAAGAAGCTCAAAATTTGAGATATTGACTTGGCTCCGGTAACTTCGCCATTGGTTGGTTTTAACTCACAACCGGAGTGGCCAATGGGAAAGATAATCCTGTCGGTCAAAGCTAGATCTGTAGTCAAGCAGGTGGAATTCTGGGTGTTGAAGGTGCCGTCCGCATGCAATTTGATCCTTGGTAGGGGATGGCTTCACGCCATGCAGGCAGTGGAGTCGACCTACCACCAGGTTATGAGGTTCCCCTCGGCTACGGGGGAAGTTAAGGAGATTTGGGGCGATCAAGTCATAGTGAATCAGTGTTTCATGGCAGTGAATGGGAGCCGAGCAGCCAAAGGCTTCGTGCAAATGATCGAAGGTCCGGAAGACGAAAATGTCTTGGATGATGTGGGCACTAGGGCGGAGGAAAAGGTTGTTGAAGAGTTGGTGGAGGTGCAGATCGGCACAGAGAATCCTGACAAGTTCTTTTTGTTGGGATCTAGCCTGATCGCCCAAGAAAGGACCGAGAAGGTGGAGTTCTTGGTGGCGAACATCGGAGTATTTGCATGGACGCCATATGCCAGGCATTGATCCAAGCTTTATTTGCCACCAACTCAATGTTTTCCCAGACGCTCGTTTGGTCATTCAAAGAACGAGGAGATCAACTCTTCATCACACCGAGGTAGTCGCGGAGGAAGTCAAGAGCCTGTTCGAAGCTAGGGCAATCCAAGAAGTGCACTACCCTCGGTAGGTTTCGAACACGGTCATAGTACCCAAGAAAAATGAAAAGTGGCGAGTTTGCGTTAATTACAAGACGGTCAACCGAGCTTTCCCTAAAGACAGCTTTCCACTGCCCAGAATAGACCAGCTAGTGGATCTTACAGCCGGACACAACCAGTTCAATTTCTTAGATGCCTATTGCGGTTATCACCAGATCGCAATGCATGCATCCGACCGTGAGATAACCTCTTTCATGACCCCAAGGGGATTGTTCTGCTATAGAGTCATGCCTTTTGGTTTGAAAAACGCTGGGTTGACTTTCCAGAGGATAGTGACCAAGATGTTCGCCCCTCTGCTAGGCCGCACGAAGGAGGCTTACATGACGACACAGTGATCAAGAGCAAGCAGCAGGCCGACCACTTGTCCGACCTAACCAAGATGTTTGCCATTCTTAAACGACATAAGCTTCGCCTGAATGCGTCAAAGTGTGCCTTCGGCGTGGGATCAGGGAAATTCCTGGGCTTCCTACTCACCAATCGAGGCATCGAAGCGGACCCCTCACAAATTAGAGCCATACAAGAATTGAAGTAACCCAACTCGGCAAAGGACGTGCAACATCTTGCTGGTATGGCAGCCGCGCTTAACCGATTCATAAGTCGGTCATCACATCGTTGCTGTCCTTTCTTTCGAGCCTTGAAGTCCAAGTTTTCATGGGACGAGGAATGTGACAGGGCCTTGGCCGAGCTCAAGACGTATTTGTCTTTCGCCACACTCTTGGTGACACCCAAGCTCGGCGAAGAACTCTACCTTTATCTAGTTGTTTCTCAACATACAGTTAGTGCGGTGCTTGTCCGGGCAGAAGGCATCCAACATCTCCTGATCTTTTACGTGAGCAAAACCTTGCTACCGGCAGAGTCGAGGTACTTGCCGCTGGAAAAACTTACTTTGGCGCTAATGATGGCCTCCAGGAAATTGGCGCACTACTTTCATACTCACACAATCGTGGTGTTGACCGAATTCCCCTCGGAAGCCTTATTTGAGCGGGCGGATTTCTTCGACCGAATTTTGAAGTGGGCAGTCGAATTAGGGCAATTCGACGTCAAGTTTCAACCCCGAACCGCCATCAAAGCCCAAGCATTGGCCGACTTTGTTGTTGAATTCTTGCCCGGAATTCACCTGGTATGCCTGGTGGATCTTACCGCGGCAGCCGGGGTGAAGGAGGTAAGTGCAATGGAAATTGCACAACAAAGTGATGTTGGCGACGCAAAACTTGCACGCCCGTCCGCAAATCCTTTAGTTGGAGGTGTACTTCAGCCCGGCAATGCGATGTTGGATTTGGGAATAACAGGTCAACCTGTTAGATTCGGCGGCGCACCGCCGAGGGGGGATAAAGACGCGTCTGTTGAAATTCTCAGCGGCGAGCTTGTAGCAGAAATAGCCGAGCAGCCGAGCAATCGTGATCACCTCAACCTTCAGGCCTTCGAGGATCCCTCAGAATGTTGGAAGCTTTCCATTTGTGAAATGTGGAAACTTTTTGTAGATGGCGCCTCAAATCAGCACGGCGCCGGGCTGGGCATAGTTTTGATCTCACCAGACGGTCTAACCATCGAACACTCTATCACGCTCGGATTTCCAGCGTCAAACAACGAGGCTGAGTACGAAGCACTGCTGGCCCTCCAATTGCACGCATCTGAGCTGACGGTCTACAGCGACCCCCAACTCGTTATAAACCAAGTGTCTGGAGAGTACGAAGCCAAAGATGACAGAATGGCCAAATACCAAGCTCTAGTGAAAGAACCCATCAAGAAATTCCAAGCAATAAGGGTCCAACAGATTTGCCGTGAAGAAAACAACCGAGCAGATGAGTTGGTCGGCCTAGCTTCCATGTTCGATCAACTCCCAGCCCTCTCCTGATTGAGTTTCTCCTAAGACCTAGCATTGAGGACTCGTAGCAGACAGAAATATTTTGCACCGAGCTTGGTCCCTCTTGGATGGACCCTATCATCCTTTTCTTGAAGGAACGGACCCTTCCGGTCGACAAAAAGGAAGCACATAAAGTCCGGGTGAAGTTAGAGCGGTTTTGGCTCTCTCCATCTGGCACTGTATATAAGAAGTCATTCACCGGTCCGTACCTCAAGTGTGTCCATCCAAACAGCGTGGAAGCTTTCCTTTATGAGAACCATAAAGGCATGTGCTGAAGTCACATCCGGGGGAGATCTTTAGCCTACCGCGCTATTTCGCAAGGATACTGGTGGTCGTGCATGCAAGCAGATGCGCAGAAATATGCTAGAAAATACGAAAAATGCCAAAAGTTTGCCCACCAAATTCACCAGCCGGCCAGAGAACTTCTCCCCCTCACAACTCCTTAGCCTTTCGCAATGTGGGGGCTGGATATAGTGGGACCACTCCCAACAGCGCCAGGCAACCGGAAGTTCTTCATTGCAGCGACAGATTGCTTCACCAACTGGGTTGAAGCCGAGCCCTTAGCGACCATCAAAGAAAAGGACGTCAAGTGGTTTGTTTAGCAGAACATGATAACGCGGTTTGGCGTCCCCAAGGCTTTGATTTCTGATAATGGCACCCAATTTGACAAACGGCTGTTCGGATGATTTTGTGAGGAATTGAAGATAGAATTCTACAATTCCACCCTGGCCTACCCTCAGTCCAACGGCCAAGCTAAAGTATCAAATAAGACCATTCTAGATGGGTTGAAGAAAAGGCTAGAGAAAGCCAAAGGCAAGTGGGCTGAGGAATTTCCTAGTGTCGTCTGGGCATATCAAACGACCTCAAGACGCCCGACCGGGGAGACTCCTTTTGCCCTGGCATATGGCATGGAGGCGGTCATTCCATTGGAGATTGGCATGCCCACCATCCGCAGCGAAAATTTTGAGCCCGAGCTGAACTCTGAAGCCATCACCCTGGAATTGGACCTAGCTGACGAATGCCGAGAAAAGGCGTTAATCCACGTGGCCGCATATCAACAAGAATTGTCTAGAAAGTACAACAAAATAGTGCACCCTAGACCGCTTAAAGTCGGGGACTGGGTTTTAAGGAAGGTGATGGACAACACACTGTTGCCAAGTGAAGGCAAGCTTGGGGCAAACTGGGAAGAGCCTTACAGGATAATCGGTCTGACGGGCAAGGGGGCATACCACTTAGAGGACTTAGATGGCAAAAGCGTACCCCGGCCATGGAATGCGGCCAACCTCAAGCTGTAATATTTTTCTTTATCTTTTGTGTGTAATTTTTTGTGAAGGGACAAGTTTCCCCTTTATTTCTGAATGTAATACTCCATTTGCCAATGTAATAGAAATGAATTATTTTTGTTTAGGATGTTTACTGTGTTCGAAGTAATGTAGTGAACGAGGGGCGACCGCCTCTAAAGTCGAGATGATTTACCCCGGCTAAAAGGGTTAATGATTTGCTAAACTCTAGGGTTTTAGCCGAGATGATTTACCCCGGCTAAAAGGGTTGATGATTTGCTCAACTCTGAGGTTTTAGCCGAGATGATTTACCCCGGCTAAAAGGATTGATGATTTGTTCAACTCTGAGGTTTTAGCCGAGATGCTTTACCCCGGCTAGAAGAGTTGATGTTTTGTTCAAATCGAGTATATTACCCGTGGCGTTTAATCTCGGCTAAAGGAGTTGATGATCTGCTCAACACTAGGATTATAGCCGAGGTGTTGTTTCCCGGCTCGTAGAGCTTATGATTTGCCCAACTCTAGCGTTTTAGCCGAGATGTCCTATCCCGGCTAGAAGAGTTGATGCTTTGCTCGACTCGAGTATATTAGCCGAGATGTTCTATCCTGGCTAAAGGTGTTAATGTTTTCATTCAAGTAAATTAGCTGCGGTGTTTTATCCCAGCTAATGGAGTTGGTGATTTGCTCAACTCCAGTTATATAGCCGAGATGTTTTACCCCGGCTAGAAGAGTTAGTGATTTGCTCAACCCTAGAATTTTAGCCGAGATGTTTTACCCCGGTTAGAAGAGTTGATGATTTGCTCAATTCTAGATAATTTTTGTTTCTCTTTAAAGACCGAGATAATTTTCTCGGTTCAATCAGTTTGTAACACGCCGGGCAAGAATAGCGCGGTTAAAAGGAAAACTACAGCAAACATTGCAAGAGTATAAGCGAAATGTGAACTTTTCATTGATTGGAAAATTTAGTACATATAGTGGGGCTTGTGGCCCGGTTACAAGAATTCAAAAAGAACTCAAAAAAGACAAGTCTAAACTACGCTAATGGGGAGAGGTCGGCAAACTCATCCCCGACTCCTTCCATCGCGGCCTCTAGGTCTACAACAGCAACCTTTTCCTTTTCGTCGAGCTCCTTTTGGCTACCCTCGTCCTCGGCCTCTTTTTTTGCTTCTTCTTGCAAAGCGTTGAAGACTTCGTTAGCATAAGGAATCAGGTAGACCGGCAGGAAGGCGGGAGGAGGAGAAGCGAACACCTCGGTCTCAGATCCTCGGCCGAGTTTTTCGCAAGCGGCCTTGCAACTGGACTGGAAATAGATGTCCTTGGTGACTTCGACTTGCTTGGTGTAGTTGTCCTCGGCCTCCTTGAAACCGAGATTGTTTGCCTCATCCACGGCGGCCTGCTTCGTTTGTTTTTCGGCTGCGAGTTGGGCCTTCAGTTCATCCCTCTCTTGCTCGGCCCTGCCGAGCTGGCCAAGAAGCCTAGCGTTGTCAGCGTTGGCCACTTCGAGTGAAGCCTTAGCCCGGCCAAGCTCAGCGGCTACGTTTTTACTGGCGTTGTTTAGCTCGGTGACTTTGTGGCGCAGGTTCACAATTCGGTCCATGACAATGTGCTGTTTCTGGATGGCCTGTAACAAGAAAGATGTTAGCTGAAATAAGGAGACTAACTGAGTAAAGACTTGGGAAGATTTCGAAAACATACCCTAGTCACGGACTTGACCACGGATTTAACGAGCCGGGTGTCCAGAACATGTTCGCTCCAAGTCACGTCGCTCGGTAAAAGCAATGCCACTGGTTGGTTTTAACTCACAACCAAACTGGCTACGGACTCGGCTCCGGCCAATGGGAAAGATAATCCGGTCGGTCAAAGCCGGATCCGTAGTCAAGCAGGTGGAATTCTGGGTGTTGAAGGTGCCGTCCGCATACAATTTGATCCTCGGTAGGCGATGGCTTCACGCTATGCAAGCAGTGGCGTCGACCTACCACCAGGTTATGAGGTTCCTCTCGGGTACGGGGGAAGTTGAAGAGATTTGGGGGTGATCAAGTCATGGCAAAGCAGTGTTTTGTGGTAGTGAATGGGAGCCGAGCAGCCAAAGGCTTCGTGCAAATGATCGAAGGTCCGGAAGGCCGAAATGTCCTGGATGATGTAGGCATTAGGGCAAAGGAAAAGGCTGTTGAAGAGTTGGTGGAGGTGCGGATTGGCACAGAGAATCCTGACAAGTTCTTTTTGTTGGGATCTAGCCTGGCCGCCCAAGAAAGGACCGAGATGGTGGAGTTCTTGGTGGCGAACATTGAAGTATTTGCATGGACGCCACATGCCAGGCATTGATCCAAGCTTTATTTGCCACCAACTCAATGTCTTCCCGGACGCTCGTCTGGTCATTCAAAGAACGAGGAGATCAACTCTTCATCACACCGAGGTAGTCGCGGAGGAAGTCAAGAGCCTGCTCGAAGCTAGGGCAATCCAGGAAGTGCACTACCCTCGGTGGGTTTCGAACACGGTCATAGTACCCAAGAAAAATCAAAAGTGGCGAGTTTGCGTTGATTACAAGACGGTCAACCGAGCTTTCCCTAAAGACAGCTTTCCACTGCCCAGAATAGACCAACTAGTGGATCTTACAGTCGGACACAACCAGTTCAGTTTCTTAGATGCCTATCGCGGTTATCACCAGATCGCAATGCATGCACTCGACCGCGAGATAACCTCTTTCACGACCCCAAGGGGATTGTTCTGCTATAGAGTCATGCCTTTTGGTTTGAAAAACGCTGGGGCGACTTTCCAGAAGATGGTGACCAAGATGTTCGCCCCTCTGCTAGGCCGCATGAAGGAGGCTTACATCGACGACACGGTGGTCAAGAGCAAGCAGCAGGCCGACCACTTGTCCGACCTAGCCAAGATGTTCGCTATTCTTAAACGACACAAGCTTCGCCTGAATGCGCCAAAGTGTGCCTTCGGCGTGGGATCAGGGAAATTCCTGGGCTTCCTACTCACCAACTAAGGCATCGAAGCGGACCCCTCACAAATTAGAGCTATACAAGAATTGAAGTAGCCTAACTCGGAAAAGGACGTGCAACATCTTGCCGGTATGGCAGCCGTGCTTAACCAATTCATAAGTCGGTCATCATATCGTTGCCGTCCTTTCTTTCGAGCCTTGAAGTCCAAGTTTTCATAGGACGAAGAATGTGACAGGGCCTTGGCTAAGCTCAAGACGTATTTGTCTTCTGCCCCACTCTTGGTGACACCCAAGCTCGGCGAAGAACTCTACCTTTATCTGGTTGTTTCTCAACATGCAGTTAGTGCGGTGCTTGTCCGAGCAGAAGGCATCCAACATCTCCCGATCTTTTATGTGAGCAAAACCTTGCTACCGGCAGAGTCGAGGTACTTGCCGCTGGAAAAACTTGCTTTGGCGCTAATGATGGCCTCCAGGAAATTGGCGCACTACTTTCATGCTCACACAATCGTGGTGTTGACCGAATTCCCCCCGGAAGCCTTATTTGAGCGGGCAGATTTCTTCGGCCAAATTTTGAAGTGGGCAGTCGAATTAGGGCAATTCGACGTCAAGTTTCAACCCCGAACCGCCATCAAAGCCCAAGCATTGGCCGACTTTGTTGCTGAATTCTCCCCCGGAATTCACTTGGTATGCCCGATGGATCTTACCGTGGCAGCCAGGGTGAAGGAGGTAAGCACAACGAAAATTGCACAACAGAGTGATGTTGGCGATGCGGAACTTGCACGCCCGTCCGCAAATCCTTTAGTTGGAGGTGTACTTCAGCCCGGCAATGTGACGTTGGATTTGGGAATAACAGGCCAATCTGTTAGATTCGGTGCCGCATCACCGAGGGGGGATGAAGACGCGTTTGTTGAAATCGTCAGCGGCGAGCTTGCAGCAGAAATAGCTGAGCAACTGAGCAACCGTGATCACCTTAACCTTCAGGCATCCGAGGATCGCTCAGAATGTTGGGAGCTTTCCATTGGTGAAATGTGGAAACTTTTTGTAGATGGCGCCTCAAATCGGCACGGCGCCGGGCTGGGCATAGTTTTGATCTCGCCAGACGGTCTAACCATCGAACACTCTATCATGCTCGGATTTCCAGCATCAAACAACGAGGCTGAATACGAAGCACTGTTGGCCGGACTTAAAAGCGTGCTCCAATTGCACACATCCGAGCTGATGGTCTACAGCGACTCCCAACTCGTTGTAAACCAAGTGTCAGGAGAGTATGAAGCCAAAGATGACAGAATGGCCAAATACCAAGCTCTAGTGAGAGAACACATCAAGAAATTCCAAGCAATAAGGGTCCAATAGATTGGCCGTGCAGAAAACAACCGAGCAGATGAGTTGGCCGGCCTAGCTTCCATGTTCGATAGATCAACTCCCAGCACTCTCCTGATTGAGTTTCTCCTAAGACCTAACATTGAGGACTCGGAGCAGACGGAAGTATTCAGCACCGAGCTTGGTCCCTCTTGGATGGACCCTATCATCATTTTCTTGAAGGAACGAACCATTCCAGCCAACAAAAAGGAAGCACATAAAGTCCGGGTGAAGTCATAGTGGTTTGGCCTCTCTCCATCTGGCGCTTTATATAAGAAGTCATTCACCGGTCCGTACCTCAAGTGTGTCCATCCAAACAGCGTGGAAGCTTTCCTTTACGAGATCCACAAAGACATGTGCTGAAGTCACATCGGGGGGAGATCTTTAGCCTACTGCGCTATTTTGCAAGGATACTGGTGGCCGTGCATGCAAGCAGATGCGCAAAAATATGTTAGAAAATGCGAAAAATGCTAAAAGTTCTCCCACCAATTTCACCAGCCGGCCAAAGAACTTCTTCCCCTCACAACTCCTTGGCCTTTCGTAATGTGGGGGCTGGACATAGTAGGACCACTCCCAACAGTGCCAGGCAACCGGAAGTTCTTCATTGCAGCGACAGATTGCTTCACCAACTGGGTTGAAGCCGAGCCCTTAGTGACCATGAAAGAAAAGGACGGCAAGCGGTTTGTTTGGCAGAACGTGATAACGCAGTTTGGCGTCCCCAAGGCTTTGATTTCTGATAATGGCACCTAATTTGACGGACGGCTGTTCAGAGGATTTTGTGAGGAATTGAAGATAGAATTCTACAATTCCACCCCGGCCTACCCTTAGTCCAACCGCTAAGCTGATGCATCAAACAAAACCATTCTAGATGGTTGAAGAAAAGGCTGGAGAAAGCCAAAGGCAAATGGGCCGAGGAACTTCCTAGTGTCCTCTGGGCATATCGGACGACCCCGAGACGTTCGACCGGGGAGACTCCTTTTGCCCTGGCATATGGCATGGAGGCGGTCATTCCATTGGAGATCGACGTGCCCACTATCCGCAGTGAAAATTTTGAGCCCGAGCTAAATTCTAAAGCTATCACCCTGGAATTGGACCTAGCTGACGAACGTCGAGAAAAGGCGTTAATCCACATGGGTCGCATATCAACAAGAATTGTCCAGAAAGTACAACAAAACAGTGCACCCCAGACCACTTAAAGTCGGGGAATGGGTTTTAAGGAAGGTGATGGGCAACACACTGGTGCCGGGCGAAGGCAAGCTTGGGGCAAACTAGGAAGGGCCTTAAGGGATAATCGGTCTAGCGGGCAAGGGGGCATACCACTTAGAGGACTTGGATGGCAAAAGCGTACCCCAGCCATGGAATGCGGCCAACCTCAAGCTGTACAATTTTTAGTCTTTATCTTTTGTGCGTAATTTTTTGTGAAGGGACAAGTTTTCCCTTTATTTCTGAATGTAATACTCCATTTGCCAATGTAATAGAAATGAATTATTTTTGCTTAGGAAGTTTGTTGTGTTCGAAGTAATGTAGTGAACGAGGGGCAACCGCCTCTAAAGCCGAGATGATTTACCCCGGCTAAAAGGGTTGATGATTTGCTCAACTATGGGGTTTTAGCCGAGATGATTTACCCCGGCTAAGTGGGTTGATGATTTGCTCAACTCTGAGGTTTTAGCCGAGATGATTTACCCTGGCTAAAAGGATTGATGATTTGTTCAACTCTGAGGTTTTAGCCGAGATGCTTTACCCCGGCTAGAAGAGTTGATGTTTTGTTCAAATCGAGTATATTACCCGTGGCATTTTATCTTGGCTAAAGGAGTTGATGATCTGCTCAACTCTAGGATTATAGCCGAGGTGTTGTTCCCCGGCTCGTAGAGTTCATGATTTACTCAACTCTAGTGTTTAGCCGAGATGTCCTATCCTGGCTAGAAGAGTCAATGTTTCGTTCAACTCGAGTATATTAGCCGAGATGTTCTATCCCGGCTAAAGGTGTTGATGTTTTGATTAAAGTAAATTAGCGTGGTGTTTTATCTCAGCTAATGAAGTTGGTGATTTGCTCAACTCCAGTTATATAGCTGAGATGTTTTACCCCGGCTAGAAGAGTTATTGATTTGCTCAACCCTAGCATTTTAGCCGAGATGTTTTACCCTGGTTAGAAGAGTTGATAATTTGCTCAACTCTAGATAATTTTTGTTTGTCTTTAAAGACCGAGATAATTTTCTCGGTTCAATCAGTTTGTAACACGCCGGGCAAGAATAACGCGGTTAAGAGGAAAACTACGGCAAACATTGCAAGAGTATAAGCGAAATGTGAGCTTTTCATTGATTGGAAAATTTAGTACATATGGTGGGGCTTGTAGCTCGGTTATAGGAATTCAAAAAGAAATAAAAAAAGATAAGTCTAAACTACGCTAACGGCGAGAGGTCGGCAAACTCATCCCCGGCTCCTTCGGTCACGGCCTCTAGGTCTATAACAGTAGCCTTTTCCTTTAAGCCGAGCTCCTTTTGGCTACTCTCATGCTCAGCTTCTTTTTCCGCCTCTTCTTGCAAAGCGTTGAAGATTCGTTGGCATAAGGAATCAGGTAGACCGGCAGAAAGGCGGGAGGAGGGGAAGCGAACACCTCGGTCTTAGATCCTTGGCCGAGTTTTTCGCAAGCGGCCTTCTAACCGGACTGGAAATAGATGTCCTTGGTGGCTTCGACTTGCTTGGTGTTGTTGTCCTCGGCCTCCTTGAAACTGAGATTGTTTGCCTCATCCACGGTGGCCTGCTTCGCTTGTTTTTCGATTGCGAGTTGGGCCTTCAGTTCATCCCTCTCTTGCTCGGCCCTGCCGAGCTGGCCAAGAAGCCTAGCGTTGTCAGCGTTGGCCATTTCGAGTGAAGCCTTAGCCCGGCCAAGCTCAGCAACTATATTTTTACCAGCGTTGTTTAGCTCGGTGACTTTGTGGTCCAGGTTCACAATTCGGTCCATGACAATGTGCTGTTTCTGGATGGCCTGTAACAAGAAAGATGTTAGCCGAAATAAGAAGACTAACTGAGCAAAGACTTGGGAAGATTTCGAAAACATACCCTAGTCATGGACTTGACCACGGATTTAACGAGCCGGGTGTTAGGAACATGTTCTCTCCCGGTCACGTCGCTCGGTAAAAGCAATGCCTTCGACAGGTTGAAGGCAAAGAGGTGCTCCTTGTCACCCTTCACAGATGCGGTGGCCAGGATTTCTTTGCCCCAGTGTTTGAACTCCGGCCTCGACGGTGCAGCTGGGATTTCAGTACTCAGTTCGGCAACAAGCTCGACTGAGGGGCCAGCAGACCGGGCTCTCTTACCAGCTCGGCGGGGGTCAGAGAGGGCGGCCGTGGAAGCCAGAGCGATCACGGTCCCCGAGCTCTCCAAGAACAGTCTCTCTCCTCTTCTCTTCTCCTCTCTAGCGATTGAGAAGAACAATCGTCTACCTCTATAAGAACAGTTTCCCCCTATTTTCCGTTCATCTGCACCGAAATGTAAGATTTCATGACTGTGAAGTTATATACAAATACATAATATATATATATATATATATGTATGGACATGATTAGGGTTTTGTTTTTGGTTATGTGAAATGGTGTGCCAGTTGTGTGTGAGGTCTCTCTCTCTCTCTCTCTCTCTCTCTCTCTCTCTCTCTCTCTTCCTTTTCTCTCTGATTACGATGAAATGTCCCTCTTCTTCACTTTGTGATTAGGGTTGAAAACGCCTCTCTCTTTTTCACTCTCTGATTAGGGTTGAAAATCCCCTTTTTACTGCGATTTGTTATTTATTTAATCCTTAGATATTTTTCAATTTTAAATGCATAAATTTGGTACTGGAGTAGGTGAAATTTGAGTTGCTGTTCTTCACAAAGTACATTGGTTTCTGTTGTTTCATAACATGGTTGAACTTCCTTTGGGCTTAATCAATCCAACATGCCAAGTTAACAGATTGTTTCTAATTAAGTTTAGTGATGAGTGTGTGTTGTGGGTTACCTATGGTTACTACATTGAGGTTGATAAGTGGTAGACACAACAAAGATCACGTTATCAGAAATTATGTTTCTCTGTGTTCACTCCATTTTGTATTTAATATTTAATATTTAATATCACTGCTTGGAGCTCTTGTTGGTTTTGTACATAACTGCCAAAGAAGTTCCTTACCGCAGTGGGGGTGGGGGTGGGGGGAATGGAGTTGAAAGTGGACTGATAAAGTTTGTAGGAAAGAAAGCTCGAAGGCCTAAAAAACAAAGGCTAGATTTTGCTCACCTTGTTTCTTCTTATGCTATGGGCATAACTCAATGTATTTCCTCATTTTGTTGTATATTACCAGAGTTTTCAAATATTTGAGGTTTATTTAACTCCATATATATACTGCTGAAGTTTCCATACATATAAATTTGCAAAGTCTCAAGCCTTTGTGATTTTGTTGAATTAGTTTATTTGTTTTTGAGTCCACAAAGATTGTAAAAATTACCACAATAAAAAAAATTTTAAAAAAAATTACAGCAAGCAAAATTGTCATAAAGTGAAACCAGCCATCGGTAATTACCTGATATCTTCTTGATCCTAAAATCAATGGAAAAGGTTTGAAAACAAGATTTTCTTAAAGGTTTGACTGGTGTAGAGCACCATATTTTGGAGGTTATCACCTATTTAAGCCTATTTCATGTAATGTTGGGTTATGAAGGAGTCTATTTTGCTAACATGTTCTCCAATGACATCAAATTTTGTTTTGAGTTGTTTAATCAATTTCTCTTTCAATACTTCGCATAGAATGAATTACATTTTAGGTAGGTGAATCATGACATTGTGACAAACTTCTATACTCTGATAAGCATCAGGAACCACCTTGTTTGAAGTGCTGCATTGCAGCATGTGATGGTTAGAACCTCTATCAGATGGACTCTTATTGAAAATGATAAGGCTTTCTCTCTTTGTAATCATGGTGTTTGAATGGAGTTGGAGTTTGCTTGTGTGTTTGCCAGTGACATTGCTATTGACTTTGTGTTACCCTTCTTTCTTTTCTTTTCCTTTCTTTAAAGAAAAGCATGATATATTGTTTTATGCACCGATATTCGCTTGTTATTCTGTTGGAATGAAAAGTTCAAGGAAACCTCAATAGGTTTTGGTAATCTGGCATCAGCAGAGTTTATGAAAGCAATTTCAATGGGGGGAAGAGTGGAATGATGGTTTAATAAAGAGATGCAAAGTTGGACAAGATGGAGCCCGTGCATCCATTATTGGCGATTAAAGACCTCTCACCAAGACTTGGACATTGTCAAATTAAAGTTCCAAATGACTTCCTTTGATTGCTGAGAAATTGTGGTGGCAGTTGACATCTATAACAGGCGCCACCATCTAATTCCTCAAACATTTTACATGTAATTTTGCTCTTCTTTTATTTTTCTTGACGATCTGATATTAATCCAGTTGTGAACAACATTCAATAATCTTTTTCTAGGTGATAAATAAATTTCAGGTTTTTTATTTTCTTATTACTGGTATTGTCAATACAATTGCATATGCTTTGTTAAGTTTTGCTTATCTGAAATAGTAGTTGACTAGCTATTTTTATGCTTTTCCATTCCTTTCACTTGCATTTCTTATGACCATGTCTTGTTTCTGGTAACCTCCTATGATCATCACTATGATAAGATGTGAATTTTTTTAAAATGAACTTTTTTGGTAGGAAAAGTGAAAAGAATAGGAGGGAAAGAGGAAAAAGAAAATGATATATTCCCTTGTTTAGTTGAATTGGGAAATAGAGAGAAAGGAGAAAGGAGAAAGGAGAAAGGTAAGCATTGGTTAACACAGTTATCTATACCATGCCTCATCAACTAATAATAATATTTTTATATTAGCAAAATTCTTATTAAAATTTTATTTTAAATGTAATAGGTCCACAACTCAGTTACATAACTTTGTATGCAATTTCTTTCTATCACGATAATCTTGTATATATCTCAAGTACATAAACAAGACTGCCTTGTGTTATTAGGGAGGGGCCTAAGGCAAATTTTTTAAATTGGGCTATTCATATATCATTATCCAAAATAAAAAAATGTTTGGATAAGATGAAAAAGATAAACTTGTTTGTACAATAATGACAATTCATAATTTCATCCGATGAAGTCAATTCCGCAATATTGCATTTGACTCTTATGATAGATTCACGGATTATGTGCCTAATGAAGAGGAAGTATGTTCGTCTCAACAAGCACACCATGGAAATAATGTTACAGGTGATAACAACGAGATGGAAGTGAAGAGACATAATATTTGTATGTCAATTTACAGACGAAATTAGAGTTCTTTAAATATCAAGTAAGTTTTATTTTTATTGCAATGACATTTTCTTGTTCCCTTGTGCACTAAATATTTTTAAAAAAAAGGTAATGGAAGAATATACCAAATTAGGTATTAATTATATCAGCTTCCATTAATGAAATAACTTTCTCAAAATTTAAAGTGAAGAAAATGACAAAATTATAATTTTTATGTTCATAAGGGCAAAAATAACAATTATACAGTAAAAAAATATTTTACAGCTTACCAAACACTACTCTACTATTTAAATCCATAACCCTACAACTGCACCAAATAAGTTATCAATTTATGTTCACAATTAAAAATTATAATCTCATAAATTATAATTTATAATTGTTTTTTCACAATTCTACCGAGCAGACTATAATTAGTTTTGAGTTCATAGCTAGTAGCCTAGTATTCAGCAAATCGCACAGTACTGGGGGATCTACTCACCAATCAAAAATTTCGGCAAATGCAAAACAAGATGAGAGTTTTTTTTTTTTTTTTTCCGAGAAAATTACACATAATAAATGATGAGAACTCATACATCCTAATGTGTGCATATCTCACTTCTCCCCACCACCAGAAACATTTTTCTTTTTTTTTTTTTTTTTTTTTTTGAACTACACCACGAGAAACATTGAACTTGAACAATATGACATCTCCGTGTTGGACCACGCATGTTTTTCCCTTCTTGTACTTCCCGGCAGCGTATGCAAGAAAAACAAAATTAAGCCAAAAAATTAAAAAATAACCCAAAAGCGTTGGACTAATTAAGGAAGTAATAGCCAACACTTAGGTCTTATTTGAGAATATACTATTTGAATAATTTTTTAATTTTTTTATTAAAAATGAGGTAAAAAAAATTTGTATGTTTGTAATGATTTTCTAATTTTTTACGAAAAGATGTGCAAAAAATAGAGAGAAAAATAAATTTTTTACTTTTTATTATAGATTACAGGTTTTTTATTTTTTTAATAATTTTTTGACTTTTAGACTAAAATACTCGCATACCAAACAATGCCTAAAGAGAAGGAATTGAAAATGAATTGATGAAGGTATAATAGTACTAATGAAGCTTGGCTCATTTTTTTTTCAGTTTTTTTTTCTTCTTTAATGAACTTTTTCTTTTTAAAATTATATCGAACTTTTTACTTCTTAAGATGGTCTATAGGCTAAACCACCCTGAAAAAAAAAGGCAAAACTTAATCGAAAAGCCTATAAAAAATTGATTTATTTTGGTCTTTATTGAACTTTTAAATAAAAAAAAAACAATAATAATTTTTAAGATTGCCTAGTTTAGAAGTAACTATTTTGACTCAAAGTTTAAAAAGAAAAAAGAAAAGGGGTTAAATAATCTGCAAATTCATGGTCGAACAAATGGCGTAGGTCATTAAAAATGTAACCAATATTTTAGTGAAGTACATTGAATTAAAGCATACCTTAACAGCCGGTTCACTTCCAAGTTCCTTTAGATCTTCAAATTTCATCACCTGGTTATCATCACAAATTCAAAGTCAGCACTTTTTAGCAGTTCAACTGTCAAACAATATTATTTGGTGTTTTTAAGATGATAACAAGGAATTCAATTTTTAAGAAGAAAAAATCACCATTGGATTATTCACTTTGAAACATTTTAAGGATAGCAATATATTACAATCAGGTTGATTTTATTCCAAGGAAAGTTTTTCAAGTAGCTCATTGGTAAACATATTATGTAAACATATTGGAAGATTTTCCTAGATGTCAATTCTGAATCCTCATAAATAAACAACAGAAAGTAAAGAATAAAAAATAAAAATAAAAAATCAATGAAACTGCCAATGCAACTTCTTAAAATATCATGAAAGAGAAAAAAAACCAATAAGACAACAAAATGTAGACCGTTTAAAAGAGGGAAAAAATGGTTCAAGGAATTACCTCAGCACAGATGGACCCTTTCTCAAAATCAGTATGAGTCCCAGCAGCCTGAAGAGCCTTTGTCTGCCGTTGAATTTGCCAACATTTCACCTACAAAAAAGAAAAAGAAAAAAGAAGTTAAAACTGTCACATTCATTCAGTCATAAAATCATGAAAATAGTGTGTTAAGTCAGTAATAATTGAAAAGACATATCCATGCAAGTGCAAGAAGCATTATCAGTATAAAAAAAATCCCAGACCAAATATGGTGCTTTTGTCAAAAATAAGTCACCCAAGATAGATAAAGGATACATCGGCAAGTAGAGAAAAGTTGTACAAGGACAACTAAGATTGGATCATAAATTTGAGAAGTAATTTGCAAAAGGAAACAAAAAGAGAAGGGAAAAGTGAAAAAAAAAAAAAAAGAAGAAAAAAAGAAGAAATTTATATTTCATTCACTTTTCTTTCCCTTCCTTATTCATGATCAACGAGAGTTGATTTAGACAGGTACAACTTAGCACTCTTTCTTTTCTCTTATTATAAAGTGAAAACAAAAGGTTAATATTTATATAACAAAAACAGCAAAAACAAAATTATAATTTTGATCGTACATTGAACTTGAAGATGATTAATGAAAAAAACACAACTGCCCCTATAAGAATTGATTCTGTTTCGCACATCCATGCATCCATATATATGTGTGCGTGTGTGTATACAGGGTAGTTTTAATAATATTTAGCATCACAATTTTCTCAACATGAATTCCAACGATAATCACTAGTAAGGAAAGAAAAAACAGAAAATATGAAAAACAAATAAAGCAAGTATATTTAGAAGGTACTTACCCAAAAAAAAAAAGTGTATTTAGAAGGTCACTTCTCTGTCACGTTCTAACCAATTAGAGGATACAATGATGATTGAAAATTGTAAACCAAGGGATAATTAAAAAATAATTGTTTATTAAAAATGAAATAAACCATTTTAAATTGGTCATTAACCTCTCTCAATTCATTTGAACGTAATAAATATACTATTTTTCTCTTAATTTCATAATTAGACTAGTAAATTGATGAAATTAAAATTATAGGAACCAAATTAATATTAGAGACAAATTACAAGAATTATAAATATAATTTATTCTTATATTTTTAGATTATTTTTACTTTATAAAAACAAAGACTTGCACCAAATATTTTAGTACAAATTTTAAAATAAATAAAATAAAATTATAGCACAAAACCAGGTCATTGATGATTTCCAAAGTTGTGTGACACTATAACCATAGCTAGAGGTGAAGAGGGTGAGGACAAAATGGAATGGAGGAAGGAGGTTTTGAAGACTACCGAGAGGGGGTCTACAGGTATGTGATTAAAGACTAGAGCATTCCTCGTCTTCCACACAATTCGGCTCGAAAGAGTCTTGTAATCAGATGCATTAGAATGATTCTGAATGAACTCACAAGTCCAACAAATGACATAGGTGATATTACTGGTGGATCATTTTAATATTATTTATTTATTTATTTATTTTTGTGACTTTTTTTATTTTGTTCATGAATCTTAGTTTGTTTGGTGAATGGAGATTTATTATTTTTTGGTGACCTTTTGTCTTGTTCATGAATGAAGATTAATTGGAAGTTCATGGACTTGGTGGTGAGTTACTATTTAGACTCTCTCTTTTCTCTAGTTTAATGGTCATTATTTTTTTGGTGTAATTTGTAAGGTCCTAGTGGCCTATAAATAGTTCATTTCATCTACTCTTTTCTACACCAACTATTTTTTATACTTGAGAGATTACTAGCCAAAGAAGGGTGTTTTTTCTTGGCGGAGCTTTGGGTTCACCATCTTGTGCAGAGTTGGCCTAAACCATACGACAAATGGTTGGACTATTATATCCTGGAGGGGACAAGCCATAGTTTCGTGACTGCTGCATCGGTATTTGGGTTCTTCCTATCGCAATGGGCTTGATCTCCTTAAAGAAAACGAGATATCCGTGCCTCAGCCTAATCTATTTGTATCTCATTTTTTTTGCATTTCTTATCAATAAAATATAATTTTTCTGGTATTTTCACCAACAATTTTACGGAGATCAACATGGAACAAGTACCAGAAAAAACTAATAATGGAATTGGAGATCTCAACAAGCCTTTCAAGTTCAAGGGAGTCCATTTTAAGATATGAAAAGGAAAAGTTCTTTTTTACCTCAACTTTTTGAAAATTGCTTCTGTTCTTACCGAGAAAAACCCAAACAAAATCTCAACCGACAAGATGAATGATGAAGACTATGAGGCACATGAAGCAAAAGTGGTTTCCTACAATATAGATGAGTATAAATGCCATTTTTATCTCTTAAATTGCCTCGCTGGTCAATTTTATGATTACTATGACACCACTTACACTTCTGCGAAGAAAATTTGGAAAGCTTTACAAACTAAATAATACTGAAGAGGCAAGAGCAAAAAAGTATGTAGCTAGCTGCTTTTTTCACTTCCAAATGGTGGATGAAAAATCTGTTGTGAAGCAAGCACAAGATTTCCAAATGATAGTTGCAGAAGTAAGATCTGAAAGTATCAAGATTGGTGACAACTTGGTAGTTGCAAGATTTGTTGACAAGCTACCGTCATCTCGGAGAGAATTCCAAAAGAGCATGCGTCACAAACAAAAGGAGACTTCCTTAGAGACGTTAATCACTCACATCCAAGTTGAAGAGGAGGCTAGAGGCCAAGATGCATTAATAACACAAAAGGATGATGATAGTTCTACTACAAAGGTAAACTTTGTTTCAGCAAATAATAACTTATCCAAAGGTCACAATTCCAAGAATGCTTATTTGAAGCTTCATAAAAAGAATACAAAGAATTATGGTAAATGTCACAATAAATGGATTAATTCAAATAAGAAACAAGGTCCATCACCTCCACAAAATTTTACATGCTTTGTCTGTGGCAAAAGTGGACATATTGCTCGAACTTACAAATTCTGAAAATGTGCACCTGCCCCAAAGGCTAACGTTATCGAGGAGCCATTTTGTGGTGACGATTACAGACATTTGCATGGTTACTTATGTGGACGGTTGGTGGGCAGATTCTGGTGCTAATAGACATGTTTGTTATGATAAAACTTGGTTCAAGGTGTATGCTCCATTTGATGATGAGAAAACAATTATGCTTGGTGACTCTAGTCAAACCAAGATACTTGGGAGTGGTGAGGTTGACCTTAAGTTCACCTCTAGACGTGTACTTACTTTAAATGATGTGCTTTATACACCATCCATGAGGAAGAATTTGATGTCAAGTTATTTGTTGAATAAGGCTGGTTTTAAGCGAACTATGGAATCTGATCAATATGTGATTACCAAGAAGGGTATTTTTGTGGGTAAGGGTTATGCTTGTGATGGGATGTTCAAACTGAATGTTGAGATTAATGAACCATCTACCAATTCGGTTTATATGTTGTCTTCTATTAATTTTTGGCATGCTCGCTTGTGTCATATTAACAGTAAATATGTGGGAATCATGAGTAGTTTAGGATTAATTCCTAAAGTGACAAAATTTTTTGAGAAATGTGAAGTTTGCAGTAAAGAAAAAATTACCAAGAGGCCTCATAGAAGTGTTGAGAAAAATACCGAATTGGTATAATTATTTCATACTGATTTGTGTAAGTTTAAAAGAATTTTAACTCGGGGTGGTAACCGATATTTTATCACTTTTATTGATGATTTTTCAAAATACACAAACGTATATTTATTAAAAAATAAAAATGATGCTTTTGAGAAATTTAAAGATTTTCTTCTTGAAGTGGAAAATCAATTCGGTAAATAGATTAAGAGACTTAGAAGTGATAGATACCGGGAGTATAAATCTCTTGGATTCAACTCTTTTGCTCAGTCTTTGGGAATTATTCATGAGACTACTTCACCATATTCACCTTCATCTAATGACGTAGCTGAAAGAAAAAATAGAACGTTAATTGACTTGACGAATGCTATGCTTATTGATTCAGGTGCTCTCTCAAATCTTTGGGGCGATACTATTTTGACAGCTTCCATGTGATAAATGGAGTGCCGTACAAAAAGACTAAAATTGTGCCTTAAGAGTTGTGGCGGGGGCATAAACTAAATCTAGGTTATTTGAGGGTTTGGGGTTATTTAGCTTTTGTGAGGCTTGCAGATCCTAAACGACCTAAATTTGGTAAACAAGCTACCACTTGTGCTTTTCTTGGGTATGCGTTGCATAGTACAACTTATAAATTTTTTGATATGCAAAATAATATTATTTTTGAATTAGGTGATGTTATTTTTTCATGAAAATAAATTTCCTTTCAAATCTAGAAATAGTGAGGGTCAAATAATTTCTGAAAATATTTTATCTATGCCTAGCTCTTCTACTCTATCTCAAGTTTTTCAAGAACAATAAAATTCTCAAATCCAAACAAGAAAGAGTAAACGAGCTAGAGTTGAAAAAGATTTTGGCCTTAACTATTATCTTTACAATGCGATAGAAATTCCTCTTACGGTGCAAGAAGATTTATCATCACCTGACGTTATTTTCTGGAGAAAGGCTATAAATGATGAGATAGATTCACTACTTTCAAATAAAACATAGAAGCTAGTGGATTTACCTCCAGGTTGTAAACCTATTAGGTATAAATGGGTCCTTTGTTAAAATTTTAAACCAGATGGAACTATAGATAAATATAAAGCGAGGTTTGTCGCTTAAGGTTTTAAACAACAAGTTGATCTTGATTTCTTTGATACTTTTTCTCCGGTTACTAGAGTTATATCCATTAGACTGTTGATAGCAGTGGCTGCAATTCATGATTTACAAATTCATCAAATGGATGTGAAAACATCATTTTTAAATGGAGATCTAGATGAGGAGATTTATATGGACCAACCCGAGGGCTTTGTAGAGCTTGGCCAAGAAAGCAAGGCGTGTAAGCTAACTAAATCCTTTATAGTTTAAAACAAGCTCTTAAACAGTGGCATGAGAAATTTGATTTCTGCATGCTTGAGAATGGCTATAAGACTAATGAATGTGATAAGTGCATATATTATAAAACTTGTGACAATGCACATGTGATTATTAGCCTATATGTGGATGATTTACTTATCTTTGGCTCTAATTTGCATATTATAAATGAGACTAAAAAGATGCTTAATAGTCACTTTGATATGAAAGATCTTAGTGAAGCCAATTTTATTTTGGGAATTAAAATTACCAAGACTAATGATAGCATTTTTCTTGATCAATCGCATTATGTTGAGAAAATTTTATAGAAATATAATTTTCTAGACTGTAAACATGTTGCTACTCTTTTTGATGCAAGCATATATTTATCTGTTGTCACAAATGAAAAAAAAGTGATTAATCAAAAGGAATATGCTAGCATGATTGGCAGTTTGAGATATGCTACTGACTGTAGTAGACCTGACATTGCATATGTTGTTGGCGTACTTAGCAGATTTACTAGCAAGCCAAGTTGAGATCATTGGCTAGCCATGGGAAAAATTATGAGATATTTATCTGGACCAAAAATTATGGTTTGTTTTATAACAAGTATCCTGCTGTGCTTGAGGGATATAGTGATGCCGATTGGAACACTTTGTCAGGTGATTCTCTCTCTACCTCGGTTTTTATTTCTACCTTGGGTGGTGGAAGTCTAAAAAACAGACTATAATTGCTAATTCTACTATGGAAGCTGAGCTTATAGCGTTAGCTTCAGCATGTGAGGAAGTGAATTGGTTGAGAGATTTGTTACATGAAATCCATTTTTGGAAGAAACCAATTCCTCCTGTGTTAATTCATTGTGATAGCACTGCTGCTATTGGTAGAGTTAACAACCATTTTATAATGGTAAATCCAGGCCTATTCGAAGGAAACACAGTAATGTGAGACCTATTTGAGTAATGGCTTCATAACTGTGAATTATGTAAAATATTATGATAATCTTGCTAATTCCTTAACCAAGGCCTTGGCGAGAGATAAGGTCTGGAATACATCGAGGGGGATGGGTTTGAAACCTATAAAATCATAAACCATGTATGAGGAAACCCAACTTGGGGACCAGAGATCCTGTAACTAGGTTTAATGGGAAGAACAAATCATATGGTGGGTGTAAAAAATGCACTCCTTAATATTTTGTTGTCTATCCCTATGATGTATGTGCATTTGTCTTGCAATGTTGGAGGGTTGAGTTTTTATACTCTTAATGAAATTTTGTAGCTCTTGTTGAGTGGGGTGTGTAAATTACAGGAACATCCTTGACAAATTTCACCTATGTGAGCATGGAAGTAGGGCCACTTTCTATGAGAACAAGGCTTATTCTTAAATATGCTTATGAAAACTGGGATAGGCACAAGGCCGTAATGTGCTGGCTATTAAAAACTTATGTCAACATCTGGATCATTATGTGTGAGCAATAATACTTTATTTCCCCCAAGTAGTCATAGTTCAAGTCTGAGACCACTACTGACTCTGGAGCAGAGGTTGCTGTTTTACTAATGAAGGTTCAATGCAGAACACACATTCATGATGTATACTGTCTATCTTTGGTTAGTAATCTCTCTTGTCCTTGTTGATATTAAAATGAGTGGGGGATTGTTGGACCATTTTAATATCTTTTATTTATTTATTTTTGTGACCTTTTTGGTTTTGTTCATGAATCTTATTTTGTTTGGTGAATGAAGATTCATTGTTTTTTGGTGACCTTTTGTCTTGTTCATGAATGGAGATTAATTGAAAGTTCATGGACTTGGTGGTGAGTTAATATTTGAAGACTCTCCATTTTCTCTAGTTTAATGGTCATTATTTTTTTGGTGTAATTTGTAAGGTCTTAGTGGCCTACAAATGGTTCATCTCATCTACTATTTTCTACACCAATTATTTTTCATACTTGAGAGATTACTAGCCAAAGAAGGGTGTTTTTTCTTAGTGGAGTTTTGGGTTCACCATCTTGTGCAGAGTTGGCCTGAACCATACGACAAGTGGTTAGGCTGTTGTATCCTAGAGGGAGTAAATCATAGTTTCGTGACTGCTGCATCGGTACTTGGGTTCTTCCTACCGTAATGGGCTTGATCTTCTAAAGAAAACGAGATATCCGTGCCTCAGCCTGATCTATTTATATCTCATTTTCTTTTCATTTTTTATTAATAAAATATAAATTTTCTGGTATTTTCACCAACAATTACCATACTCAAAACGAAGACCCATCCCACCAAACCAAATGGCTTGACACCCAAAAACATATGCTCAACCATTTCAGGTTTGATACGACATATAGGACATGATAAGACACACCTTATCCGGAGCACACCTCTGTTTAAACAAGTTCTACCCTGTAGCCAAGAGATTGTGACACACTCGCCACTAGAAATGCCTTAACTTAGTTGGAATGGGCAGATTCTAGATAAGCTTCCAAAAATTTCCTGGGACCTGAAAAAATGAGGAAGGTCCACTAGAATTTAAACCAAATTGAGATCCCACAACAACCTTATACCCAGACTACACCGTATACTATCAATTAGGAGCGTGATGCCAAACAAGAGAGTTTTCATCATTGCACATGGAAGTGGGAATTACACGGATTTCCACAATTTCTGGGAGAGAGGACTGAGTTAAGGGCTGGTGTAGACGTCCCCGAACGCCCCGGGAGGGAATGAGTCCCCCGTTCCGTTCGTTTTGGGCTCACTACAGTTCAGGACTCAATTTGTCACGGTTCGTAATCTGAACCAAAGAGTCCAAATCCGGCAAATCGTTTTGAGAAAACAGATTTTTGAAAGAAGTGCCAAACATGGACTGCTTTGCCAGATACAGAGTCGCCACCTAAATATTTTATTTTTGGGAAAATTTAGGAAACCCTGACTCGTTTGCCTAAGGCCACGTGTCCGTCATCACCAAAGTTGCCTCGGCTCGGGAACTTGGGTACGATTGGGGAAGGTCACTTCGTGAGCACCCCCGCTCGCCCGATCAAAGATCGGCCTCTACTAACCATGATATCGAGTTTTGAAAACCTTATGCATTCTTATTCCTGTTATTAGCCTAGATTTACTATGTGATGCGCACAGCATACAAGTATAGACTGGGTCGCCTGAATTGGAACAAAACATTTCATGTTTGTTTTTTTTTTTTGAAAGATGGTTTGCTACTCGCAAGTAGGCTTAAAATGCAGATTTTGCCACCCTCGGGTGGGCTTAGAAAACATGGTTTTGCCACTATCTAGTGGGCTTAAAACTCACAGTTAATGACTTGTCCCAATCCAAATAACCCAACCTTCACCCACAGGCATTCAGGCAGTTATATCACATAAGCAGATAGCCTCATGGTAAGCATGCTATCATGGCAGTCACTCACACACATGCAAGGATGCTAAAGCATAAAAACTTACCAAGTACTCCAAGCCAAAACAGAAGCTAATTAGAAATCCATGCATGATCCTAACTATACCGAAATGCCTAATGCAACACATGCAAAAATGCAACTATAGTAGGCTCGGCTATTCTAAACATGGCATATGGAATGCTACAGCTAACAAGTATTCAACTTGAAATTGAAATACAAATGCAGTTAGTATGATGCGCCGAGCCCGGTGCATGCAAAACAGATGAATGAATGCAAACATGCTATCATACTGTATGCTAATTGAAACGTGCCCTAATCTAACCATCATAAGCTGGTAAATAAAAGGGAGAGAAAGACGTGGGGTTGAAGACATACATCACACGCACGCACACTTATTACAATTGTGCCCTCACTCGGAGGGTCCAAATAAATAATATACAGTCCCAAATGAATAATTTACAGTCCGAATAAGTACAAAATTCCTAATTAATTAACAAATTAACTAAGGAATGAAATAAATAACACGCAAATCCATGGACTGCCTCAGCTCTGTTCCAAATGATGAATGATGCATGCTCGGGTTGCTTGGCGCAGAAATCCATTGCGACGCCCCAATTAGTCTCTGTTTATAATTAAACCCGGAATGTTGCGTGAAGCCCCAAAAGATTGCCGGTTTTTGATTTGCTGTAACAGAGAGCAGGAAAGGGGCATGGCAATGTATTTTCACATATGTATGCTTGACTACTCTTCAGGGAGCGTAGTCCTCGATCCTCGTGCCATCAATCACGCATATCAATGCATGATGGCCGAGGAGTCGATTTGCATGACTCAATATGGAATGAATGCACATATAAACACAACAAGACCGAGACTCCATCATGGATAATCCGGAGTGTCGGTGACTGGGAATTGAGACACATTCCGTCACTCGGAGTACGAAACGTATCTCGTTTCCCGTACTCGGGCTAACTCCTATCCCAAACACAATGCAATATGCATGACATGCATGAATGCAACTAAGATACAACCTAACATGCACAATGCTATGAAATGGCATACACGATGCACGAGGTAACATGGCATACACAATGCGCTAACATACAACCTAGCATACACAATGCCATGAAATGAAATGGCATACACAATGCATAGTGGACTTACACCAACACAAGTGGACCTCAGCCACACTCACATAGGAGGCCATTAGATGAAAATGAGACACTCGAGACGCGTGCACGCGAACCGAGGACCGACCCTAAGGCACGAATGCCACTCTACCAAAGCATGGCAAAGCATGGAACATGATATGCAAACAAGCGAATTTCAGCACTAAAATATGATGCTAAACAGCCCCGAAACATGGCAATATGGCACCCGATGCATGAGGTGAACCTCGAAACTCAAAACTAGGCATATACGCAATGACCTATAGCTATACAAAGCATGCATTATTTGATCATGAAGCATGAAGACAGAACCAAGGCAGTCCCAAAACATGAACATTTTAGTTCAAAGCATGGCCAAAAGGTGCTAGCAAGATGGCCTAAAAGTAGCATGCAATTTTGACTATAAACATGGATTACATGGCACGTATATGAAGAAAGTGAGAGCTCACAAACCAGCAAAAATCAGTGAACTAAACATGCCAAAATACGCCCAAATACACATGGAAAGGCAGCCAACACATGCACAAATGAGGGGCTCCTTTAGAGGGCATACAAGGGGTTATTAGGCACATACAAGATAGACATGTGGCAGCCCCAAATCAACTTTGAAAATCAAATATGATAGTCTTAAACTCACCAAATTGACCCTGAAATGTGACTAAGAAGCATGCAAGATAGGGTCTCTTGGAAGGCCAAAATGACCATCAAACAAGTCAAGGTGAGAGGGGGTCACCCCCCCTCTGATTTGGAGGCTCAAAATAGCATCAAAGCCACTGGAAATCCACTGGATTCCAGTGGCTAGAAGGTCAAACAAGGCATCCGACAAGGGCTAGGGTGTAAGGCTCAAAATAGGAGGGAATCAAGCATACAAGGAAGCATGTGACCCCAAATAAGAAAATTCCCTTAATAAAACATGAATATGATGTCAAAACAAGCCTTTTTCCAGTTTATGACAAATCTCAAAAGTGAACACAAATAGGGCTAATCTATCATGCAAAAGTGGCCCTAAAAGAGAGATAGAGATAAGGGACAGAAGCTGGCCCCAATGGCAAAAGCCCTTCAACAAAGTTGAATAGGGGCTCAAAACAAGGCACTTTACAGTTTACATCAAGCCACGAAAATAAACACAAGTGAGGCTAAACTATCATGCAAGAAAAGGCCTAAAAAAGGGATAAAGAGACAAGTGGTAGCTGCTGGCCTCAAACAGAGGAGAGCCTTCAACAATGTTGAAGAGGGGCTCAAAACAAACATTTTACAGTTTATGACCAAGTCCAAAACAGCTAAAAAATAAGCCTAAAATACTATGCAAAAAAAGGCCTAAAAGAGAGTTAAAGAGGCAAGTGATAGTAGGAGACCTCAAACAGCAAGAGGTCCTTGATCAAACATGAAAAGAGCTCAAAATATGACTATTTTTAGTTTGGGTCGGAGCCCAAAAATACTGCAAGTATGGCTTATAATTGAACCAAAAAAGACTAGAAAAGGGGGAAGAAGACTCACCTTGTAGAGCAGCAACACAGCACTTTTGGACCAAGAAATGGTGCTCCTAACCTCTGAAAAATAGCCTCAAGTTCTGAATGGAGTGTGTGTGGAGGTTGTACTATGGTTGGTAGTGTAAATGGTGCAAGACTTTTAGGGTTTTGAGGCTTGGAAGAGAGGGAGAGGGAGAGTGTATGCAAGAGCTCTAAACCAAATATTGTAACCCTCTAAAATGGAGCTGAGGGGTCTGGTTTTATAGAGGGAGGAGTGGAGGAAAGAGGGGGAAAATTGAATTCAAATTTCCCCCCCCCCCAAAAGACCCCCCTCGGATACAGGATCTGGGGGGGAAAGGAGGGTGCAGCTGTAAGGAACCAGCTGAGGGGAGCATGGCCGGCCAGGTTCAGAGGGTTCAGGTGGCCGGCCGGCCACCTCCCCTGGCCAGCCGGCCAGGTTCAAAAGGGTCAATCAAAAAAAGCTGGCCGGCCATCCATATTGGTGGCCTCCCATGTGTGCACAACACAACCATGTGGTCAAAACCCAGAAAAAGTGAACCAGGAGAGAGAAAACCTAACTTTTTAGAGGGGTTCAAAAGGGTCAGGAACAATTGCTGGCCGGCCATGACATATTGGTGGCCTCCCAGGTGTGTACAAAACAACCATGTGGTTGATGGCCCAAGAAAGTGGCCCGGGAATGGTCAACACCAGCTTTCTAGCGAGGAAAACAGGCGACGGAGAGCGATGAAGGAATAAAGCTGGTTTTCAAGACAATTGCTGGCCTCCCACCCTTCTACAAGCTTCCTAACAATGAAAATGATGTCCCCTGCCAAAAATGAAACAAAACGGAAAACGAAGGTTCGGGGGCCAAAACGCGCGGCCCGGGGCCCTGAAAACAAGCTGTTAAGCACTGGAGGTGGCGTTCGACCACGAAGTTGGTCTCTCGGACCACAGTGTCCCTCAAAAGGGAGGAAATAAGATGCATGCCAAAAATCGGAGCAAACGGAGATGGTTAAGCGGTCCCGAACCGAGGCACACGGCCACCGGCTCCGAAAAAATCGGAAACCGGGCTCCAAACGGGAAAAATGACCTACGACCACGAAACGTAGCCTACGGCCACTGAGAGATGATCTACGAGACCTCTCCCTCCCTTTGGGAAGAGAAAACAGAGAAAACGGAGCCTGGTTCGCAAACCGAGGCAAGACACAAAAGAGTCCGGAAGTCCGGAGGCAAGGCTCGCAGCCGAGACTCTGAGACCTCTGAACGAGCACAATATGCAACATCACCAAGCACTCAATCGGTGACGTCTGAGTCTTAAGGTCGGTCAAAAATGGGGTGTCTACAGCTGGGATATCCCAGCTATTTCCAATTGAAAGAAGAGCGTCCTTCATAATCACAATATTACAACCAGGAGGTTTTTGAGATATGATTCGAAATCCCCTCACTAATGGAACCCACTTATCCTTCCCATTACTCACTTGCTATCTTACCCCTTGTCTCAACACTTCATGACAATCCAAAAGACTGACCTATGCCCACGGGGCTCTTTGATCTCTAATCGCATATATAAAATCCGAATTGGGGTAGTAGATACCTTTAAGGAACCATGCACAAAAGCAGTAAGGAAACTTAAACAACCTCCATCCCTCGCAAGCAAGAAGGGTTTTGTTAAAGGCTTGAAAATCCCGAAACCCCATACCTCCTAATAGCTTAGGTAAAGTCATCTTGCCCCATGAGGCCCAGTGAATGCCTCTACTCTCCTGGTCCCCTTTCCACCAAAACTTTCGCAGTAGAGAATTCATGGTATCACACAACTTTTTTAGGAAAAAAAACAAGCCATGGCATATGAGGGTATCGTCTGAACCACAGACTTGATCAAAGTCTCCCGCCCAGCATGAAAAAGAAGGTTTGGTTTCCATCCTTGTATCTTGTCCATGACTCTTTTCACTAGATAATTCTAGGCCTCACTCTTGGATCTCCCCCAACAAGACGGAAGGCCCAAGTATTTTGATCCTGTTTTAACTGGCCCCATCTGTAGCTGATCGCAAATCATTCTCTGAGTACCCACATTAACCGAAGAAGAGAATTGAATGCGAGAATAATATTAAGTATAGTATATATTATGTGAATATTGTTTCCTATTTAGGATTGGTTTAGGCTTATTCTTGTTTCCTATTTAGGATTAGGTCTAGAATTGCTATATATATCAGATGTACACATTGTATTGAAACACAATTGAATATGCAGTTTTATTAAAAAATCTTACATGGTATCAGAGCTTGGTTCAAAACCTAAAGGACTCGAACCCTAGCAGCCATCTCTGATTCTGATCTCTGGTCTCTCGAAGTCGACCCATCTGAGTTGGGTGCTTTGTCTGGTCGTTTCATCTGGCTCGTCTAGTCATCACAGTTTATTATCGTAATTCGTCTGGATCTTCACTGTTTGTTTCGCTGCCATTAGGTGTTCATCAAAGTCGTATTTGTCACCAGAATTTCAATTTGATAACACGTTGACCCATCTGGTTTGTGCGAGGGATCTTTCTCTTTCTCGTTTTGGTTCGCAAAGGTCTCCTTCTCACTCGCACCTCTGTCTGACCTTGTTCTTCTCTCTCGACCTCGACTTTTGGTTCTCTCTCTCTAGTTGTGTCGATTAAACCTCTTCATCATTGGTCTCTGGTTCTTGGCTTCGACTTGCTGGACTTTACTTCAACTTTTGGTTCTCTGGTTGGTTCACTCTTTCTCAGTTTTGCTTCATGATTAAGCTCCCTCTTGCGATGGCTTATTTTCTCTCTCTCGCTAGTTCTAGGTCAAATTACGTGACCCATCTGAGGTATTATTTCTCTTGGTTGAACCATTTCTTCTCTGGTTCACTACTTCTGCTTTGGAGAATTGATTCGCTATATTTGTTTTGGGGAATTACGCAACTCATTTTCTAGTTCTGTTTGGTCATATTTAACCCATATGGTATTGCTTTATTAGATTTTGCCATATCAGATTTTTGTCTATTATCCTTTGACCCCTGGTTTGGCTATTTAGGGTTTATTACACATGAACCCGTTAGCTTTCTGGTTATTATTATGTCTCTAGCTTCGGATGAGTGTGCCTTCTGCCATCAGAGGGGCCATTGGAAGTATCACTGTTTCGAGAAGGGATATCTGTTTGGCTCGTATTCTCAACAGTCTTGGACCCAGTTTTGACTTTCTTCTCTGAGTAATTTTCAAGCTTCCGCCGGTTTTACTGCATCTGCTCCAGCTCCTGATCATGACTTGGCTTCCTTGAGTGCTCAGAATAGTTAGCTTCAGCGTACACTATTGTCACGACCCAAACCGCCCTTATAGGTTTAGTGTCGTAACAGGCCAGTAATCCACGATTACCGAAGGCCTAATCGAGCAAGGCAAATGAACGGGGCTAGCGGAAGCTATTATATAACAAAGTATAACGTCCAACGAGCTGTGACCTTACATGAAACAAAATGTAGCCTTATACAAATATATAAGTATGTACATCCAGGTATTACAAATCTCTTATAATTACAACACAACCAAAAGAGATAAGTCATTCCCATTACCAATAACTATAACACCAATGACAACCGATCACAACAAGTGTGGGAGTGCCAAAAGAGGTGATCACTGGGTTAGCCAGCACTCCGACAGATGGGAACCTCGACGAGAGGTGCAAACGGTGGCTTGACCAAAACGGAGGCAAGATTGTCAGCTACGTTCCCTCTTGAACTAGATTACCTACATATACATATGTATAAAACGTGAGCTAAAACCCAGTGAATAACAACTGCGTAAGAGAATCTGCAAGATGATTATAATGTAAAATAAAGAACATACTGAGTAGGTTTGTATTACATGTGAGAGGCATAATATGATACGTAGTATATCCAAAAGCGATAAATATAGGAGGTCTAGAAGACCGACCGAACTGACAATCATGAAGATCGAACAGATGGTCATGAAAACCGAACAAGCGGCCATGAAGACTGGAGATCAGATATGATAGCCAACACTATAATAAATAGGAGTTCCATGAAATGGAACTGATAGAGATTCTCTGTAATCATATGAACAGGTGCCAGGGTTGCCACGATAAACAATGCAAACAGAGATAGAATCAACATTCATTAATTCAAGAAACATATCAGAGCAATGCATAAATTTGAAGCAAAGGGAATGTAGTTTAAATTAAACATATTTTTATAACAGTGTTACTTACAGTTGGTTCTGTGATGCAGGTGATTGGAACGTGGCGTTTGACCTACACAGACAGATACAGACGTAGCATACTTAATTTGCCATACAACCAACTAATTAGTTCAATTACTTAGGAATTGATTGATTTAATGTCTTTTACTTCATTTAATGCCTATGCAATACAAATGAACATCAATTACAGATGTAGAACACGCTAACGGAGGCCCGGGAGTGGAGTAAATGATACAGAAAGTGAAACCGAGGTTGTCAAACAGCCGCATGTGCGGGACCCTCTCCGCACATGCGCCACACATACGCCACCAAGTGCTTTTTATGCAGAAAGCCTCCAGCACTTCCCTTGTTATCCGCACGTGTGGGCCTACCCACCGCACGTGTGCTAGTGCTTCCCGCACATGCGGGCTCCCCAGCCGTACGCGCAGTTCTGGGTGTTTCAGAACCGAATTTCTACTTTGTTTTTGGGGTTCCAAATTCCTCAAAATCAAACCCAAAGTCAATTAAATTAAAGGCCAAAAATTAACAAACATGGTGTACAAACAACTTCCATGTTCAATTCAAGAATAGAACCTTAAATTCAAACTTAAGTTCTACAATCTCATAGACAACTTCAAGGTTAAAGAAAAAACAACACTTACATATATGGAAATTCTATTTTTCAACAAAACCATGGAAATCTAGTTTAGAATCATACAAACCAAGTGATTCAAGCTAAAATATGGAAGAATTCCTCCTATTAGGGTTTATAACTCAATTTACACTACCTGTAGACACCCCATTTTTGACCGTCCTCAAGACTTGGACGTCACTGCTGGAACACTCGGTGATTACTCATGTTCATGTTTCGTTTTGAGTTCCCGGAGGTCTCGGCCACGCGCCTTGCCTCAGGACCTCTCAACTCGACTGTTCTGTGTTCGGTTTTGCACCAAACACTTGTGTTTTTGTTTCTGAGGGTATAGAGTAGCTTGTTAGCTACCCCCGACACCCACCGGCTGTAGCTTGAGGCCACCGGCCATGTTTTGAGGCTACCGGCCATGGTTTCTTGATACCAATGGCCGGTCGGCATTTAGTGTGGCCGGCCGGCCATATGTTTGGCCGGTGACCTCTTTTGCTGGCCGGTATGCCCTTTTGCACCCTTCAGGCATGGTGCATGCCAGCTGGAATGCACCAGCAGCACTCCCCCGTGCATAATGTGGCTGTTTTGAGCCTTTGCACCCCTTTTCCTTCTAGAAGGTTGAACCCTTTGGTCAAGCTTCTTGAGGAAGCTTGACCCTTTGTCATGGCTTCCTCAAGAAGCCTTGACCTTCTTGCCCCCTTTGCCCCTTTCTTATTTAGCTTCTTTGAGAAGCTTCAAGCTTTTGCATTGCCTATATAAGAACTTCTCCTCCTCCATTGTTAAGGGTTGTTGATGTTGAACAAAAAACCAGAGCTTATACATATATATCTGTTAGATACATCTTCTCTCTCTATATTTCTCTCTCTCTCTCTCCTCTTTTGTGTGTGTTTTGGGGCCTAAAAAGTGTGTTTTGACCTTAGTTTTGCACTAAGACACACCATCACACCTTGCTTCGACCTTGAGAGGCTTGGAGGGTTTGTTCTTGAGTTTTTGGACTGGTTTTGACCAAAAGAAGGAGGCTGCACATGCTGTTCATCAAGGGTTCTTCAAGGGTAACCTTTTTACTTTAGATTCCCCAATCTTGCACTAGACTTTTTCCTATCTTGCTTATTGTTTTAGACTTTGTGTATAACTAAAAAAAGTCTTATTTTTGCATGCTTAAGATGTTTCATTAAGGTCATTTTGGTGTTGGGGGTCGACCACCCCCCCCTCTTAGGCCTTGTTTGGTCCCTTTTGTGCTTTCTTTGTTGAGCCTTGGTTACTGTTGTGTATTAGCCTTCTCACCACTGAAATCCAGTGGATTTTCAGTGGTGAAGAAGAGGTTTTGAGGTCTTGCTTAGGGGAGGGACACCCCTCTCCCTTGGTCTCTCTTTTGTTTGCATATTTGGCTCAATATGGTAGCATGCATGCCTAGTCTTGTTTGGCTTTATTTCAGAGCTTATTTGGTGCTCATTTAGCATGTATTGTCTCTGCCTCATGTTGGTTTTTTGGCCTTTTGCATGTATAATACACTTGCTTTGAAATCCCATCATTTGGCTTAAAGTGTATCATGTTGTAGCATATCATTTGAGCATGATTTTGGTTTGGTCCTAAGAAGGTTTTAGCATTATTTTTCCATGCTTAAGGTCTGTTGGTTACTGATTTGGTCATGCTTGACATGTTTGATATGGTTGCTATGCATTTTGGCTTGTGAGCCCTAAGTGTGTGAGTCATAAACATGCCTTAGTTGGTCTATTTCAATGAGTTGGAGTCATTTGCCATGTCATTTCAGTCCCCAAACCATGCTTGTATGCTTGCATTCATCACCTCTTTCATGCTTTGAAGATGTGTCCTTTTATGCCTTGAAATGAGCATTGTGCATGCCTAAGTGTTTAAGCCTTCGGGGCTGCCATATCAGTGGGTTTTAGGACTTATTTCAGTGCACTCAAACTCTGTTTTTGGTTGTATAGCTCATGCCATGTTTGCTTGGGGTAGTGGTAGTAGAATACTCCTTTGTTATGCCTTAATCTTGGGCCTATTGGTGTGTATGCTTACATGAGTGTTTGTTCATCATTTTAGGCATCTTTTGTCACTGTTTTGGGGTGGGCTGAGGTTTGCCCCTTTGCATTGCATGATCATGTTGCATTGCTTTGATTTCATGTTTGCCTAGTATCATAATTGCATGCTTGCATATTGTTAGCTAGTTGCATTTCATGTCATAGTTTGCATGATGAGTTACATAGCATTACATCTTGTATGTTTGGCACATTGCATTACTCATGTTGCATCTTTGAGCCAAGTTTGTATACATGCATTGCATTGTTTGGTTTGGGGTGTCAAGCCAAATTTGAGGGGTGAGGAGTGTTTGTACTCAAAGTGACGTAACACGCCTCAACCCTCGGTCGCCAATGCCCTTGACTTCAAATATGATAGGGTATAAGGCACTCATTTGATTGTTGCATGCATTTTACATTGAATGACAAACTTGGCTCCTTAGGCCATCATGCATAATTGATGGCCTGAGGGTCGAGGGTCATGCTCTGTTGAGTCCATTGCATGATAGGGAGTGTGGCCATGCTTACATTTGCTTGAAATTCCATGCCATACACTGCTTGCCCTCTGTTGCTGTCAAAACTGATTTCTGCAGGAAGTTTTGGCCGGCCGGCCATCTCCAGTGCCGACCGGCCATCAATGAATGGCCGATATCTCCATCAGTGGCCGGTGGCCATTTCCCATGGCCGGTGGCCATTCCTACTAGCCGGTGGTGTTCCACAGTGTGCAGAGAACCTATCCCAAGACTTGTGCAGTCTTCAGAGGAGCTAGGCAGTGTAAACAGAGGCAGCAATGCTATGGCAGCGAGTTTCCGGGCAGTACGAGTCAAGCATGCATCATCCAAATATTTTGAAGGCGGGGCTGTGGCCATTTTAATTCTGCATTTAATTTGTTAATTAAATAAGGGTTCTGTAATAATTAATTAAGTAGTTAATTATTTATTCGGTTGTGTAATATTTATTCGGACCCTCCGAGCGAGGGCAATTGTGTAATAAGTGTGCGTGAGTGTGTGTATGTCTTCCAACCCCACGTCTTTCTTCCCTTTTATTTACCCGCTTATGATGGTTAGACTAGGACATATTTAAATTAGCATACAGTATGATAGCATGTTTGCATTCATTCATTCGTTTTGCATGCACTAGGCTCGGCGCATCATTCTAACTGCATTTGTATTTCAATTCCAAAATGAATACATGATTAGTTGTAGCATTTCACATGTCATTCTAGGATAGCCGAGCCTATTATAGTTGCATTTTGCATGTGTTGCATTAGCCATCTTAACATGAACTAGGATCATACATATGATTGCTAACTAGTTTCTGTTTTGGCTTGGAGTACTAGGTAAGCTTTTTATGCTTTAGCATACCGCATGCGTGTGAGTGTTGCCATAATAGCATGATTAGCATGAGGCTAGCTGCTTATGTGATATAACTGCTTGAATGCCTGTGGCTGGAGGTTGAATTACCTAAATTGGAATAATGCATCAAAACTGTGAGTTTTAAGCCCACTCGAGGGTGGCAAAACCGGCTTTTTAGCCTACTTACGAGTAGCAAACCATTTTCAAAACAAACATGAAATGTTTTGTTCCAATTTAGGCGATTTGGTCTATACTTGTTTGCTGCGCGCATAACATAGTAATTCTAGGCTAATAACCGGAATAAGAACGCATAATGTTTTCAAAACAAGATATCACGGTTAGTAGAGGCCGATCTTCGGATCGGGCGAGAGGGGGTGCTCATAGCTGACCTTCCCCAATCGTACCCAAGTTCCCGAGCCGAGGCAACTTTGGTGATGACGGACACGTGGCCTTTGGCACCGAGTCAGGGTTTCCTAAATTCCCCCATTAAAAAATATTTAGGTGGCGACTCTGTATCTGGCAAAGCAGTCCATGTTTGGCACTTCTTTACAAGAAAATCTGTTTTCAAAAACGATTTGCCAGATTTGGACTCTTTGGTTCAGGTTAGGAACTGTGACAATCGAGTCTGAACTATGGCATGAGGCCCTCATGCGGGGCGCATCCACAATTTTTGGCGACTCTGCTGGGGAATTAGAGAGCTTGACTCGAACTCGTGATATCCTGTTTTGATTTCGCTTATGTGTCTCTTTGCATTGCATGTGCATTGGTGCGCCTAGGATACCGTGTTGGCCATCTGCTATTCCTGAACGGTCTGCCGGAGGCTTGACTTTGTCAAAGCATGCCATAAGGCTGACCGGTTGCGGGCTCTGCCAGTATGGGAACACAAACCCCGGTTTTACCGGGGCACCCTTTTTGACCATTCGACCTAGTGCATATTCGGAATCCATAGTGACCATTCCAAACTAGGACAGGTTGCTTACCCGATCATAGGTTGTTTGAAACCGCTGCGTGCGTAGTAAAACCCTAGCTCCTGACAAAATAGGACAGGGAAACCCTACCCCAACATAGGGGTGTTTTGGCTTTCTTTTACTTGCTATGTGCTTTTAGAATGTATCTCTACAGGAACGCACATATCAGTCTGCGAGTTTGGGTATCAGGCCTGCGGGCATCAGTGTTTTGGGAATCAGTTATTTGCGGGTATCAGATTCAGACTTAGGGGCAACGATTTGGAAACAATGATCAGTGTTTGAGGAACAGTGTATCCAGCTTTTGGCCGTATATTATGTCACCCAACTGTGTGTTGTGTGCTGTTTTTTTTTTTTTTACGCCGTTACGCTGTCCAATTATCTGTTTATTTATACGCTTTATTTATCTTTTTATTAGGTAGTTGAGCACAATTGCTTCCAACCCAGTAGATATTCCCCAAGCACTCTGGACTAGAGGTCGTCGACTCCATCGATCTGAGGATCTGGTAGACGGACAACCAGTGTACCACTCTCTACCCCCGGTGACTAGACGGAGGGCAGTTAGGCAGAGGGCATCAGTTCAGCAGTCAGTTCAGAGGGCCTTATCTACCCCACCTGAGTACAGTAGGGATCAGGGTTCTGTTTCACCTACAGAGAGGGAATATATACCGGTAATTCAATCAGATCAGAACAGTATGGCCAGCTTAGAGGAGATGGTGCGCCAACTCCAAGAGAGTATGAAAACAATGCAGCAGGATGCTGTCCGACAGGCAGAGTTCGCCAAGCAGCAGACCACGGTTATGAATGAACATGCAGAGTTAATCGTGAGGCTACAACAGCAAGCTGGAGCATCTGCTTCGCAGCAAGCTCCTCCCCCGCCAGGAGTTCCAACCCTCGGGGAGACGGCTAATGTTCAGAATGATACAGACATTCCCACAGGACCGCCTCCACCCCCGATCCTACCCCCAATCCCACCCCAGTTATCCAAAACACCCACCAACCTACCGGACTCTCCCTTTGAGTTCGAGACAGATCCCACAGCACTGAAGTTGAGCAAGCTTGAAAAGCTGTTCAAGAGATCCCAGGGAGTCAAGACCATCCCTGACATTGAAGATGGATATACCGACGCAGCTGTGACGCTGCCTGACAGATTCAAAATGCCACATATCGACCGATTTGATGGATCCGGGGACCCCATGGTGCACCTGAGGTTGTTTTCGGATATTTTAAGGCCAATGGGCCTCACCAGACTACAGAAGCTATCTTTATTCGGCCGGACCTTGTCGGGTGTGGCGGCCATATGGTATGCCAAATTAGAAGATGACGTCAAGAGAAATTAGGACGAGATGGCTAAGGCCTTCATTGCACAATACTCATATAATACACAAATCGAGATTACGACCCGTGATCTCGAGACAACGAGGCAAGAGCCTAAAGAGAGCTTCTCAAAATTCGTGACCAGATGGAGGGCCAAGGCTTCGATGATGACCTTAAGGCCCACAGACAAAGATCAGATTCGGATGATTGTGCGCAATCTTCAGCCGAAGTTAATGCAGAAGATGATTGTACTCCCCTTTCCTACCTTTTCCGATCTACATGAAATGGGGGTACAGATTGAGGATGCCTTAAAGCAAGGCTTAATTGATAATGACCGGGAGCAACCCCGAAGAACTTTCAACCGCAACACTAATGCGGGCCCGAGCGGTGCCACAACTACGAGAGCCTCCGAAGTGAGCATGGTTACCACCAACTCCCTCCAAGAACCATGGCAGCTACGCCATTCTCCGGCGCATCCGGAAGCCATACACAAACAGCCAAATACCCACCCAAAAACACAAGAACCTTCGCTCCACTGTATATGCCCCTGTCCAAAGCTCTGGGGGTTTTAATCAGAAAAGGGCACTTGAAGCCCCTAGAGCCGCGGCCATTACCGGAAAAACTTCCCCCTACCCACAATCCAGCCAAATATTGCGCATTTCACCAACAGCACGGTCATGACACCGATCTGTGCTACCGATTACGTCATGAGATTCAAGATCTCATCGATAACGGGGTGATTCTGCCTCCCGAGAAACCCAATGTTACAACAAACCCTCTCCCCACACATAACCAAGCTCCACCTCCCAAAAGAATCAACTTCATCCAAATTGGGGTCGTGTCTTACGATCCCAGCGTCTATATCACTCCTTCCCATTTGCCTAAACCAGAGGTACTCCTTCATGATTGCACCGACTTGTGCATGATGGACATCTCCATAACCCAACCTAAGCCAATGGTGGTCAAATAAAGGAAAGGGGAGATTCCAGAGGAGAAGAGGATTGTTGAGCCAGAGCCTGCGGAATCTGGGAGTTGTGTTGAGAAGACATATAGTCTGAGTGACTACATTTCGTCAATAGGCCAGGATGGGCTAGATGTGGAATTGCCGATGGAGGCAGAGCTGTGTGTGATCCAAGGGGATGGTCTGGGACAGAGGACGGATGATTTTACGGATGTGGAAGAAGACCTTGCCAATCTCCAGTTTTACAGTGACCAAGATCCAGGGGACGCAGCAGTCAACTGGTTTGATTATGAGGAATCGGCAGAGACTACTGGGTGGTTGGATGATCAACCGGATGTGGTGGAAGAGTTCCAACCAGAACAGGGCCCGACAGGGGCAATAATGTCAGTGACGGCCAGAAGAGTCAGAGAACAGAGTACATCGCCGGAGAACGTCGGTGTCAAGAATTTTGCTCAAGATTGGAGCATTTTGAATATGGGAATTATTGAACAGTCAGCTGTATTGACACAGCCAGAACAGGAAAGATTTGAAGATTCTGAGAGAATCAGGAAGGCAAAGGCCCATGTAGGGACTGAAACTGCTATGTGCGCAGAAACAGAGAATGCTGCGAGCCTAGGAATGGAAGGTACCGCGAGTACGAGAACAGTCATACCAGAGCCGGACAGGTGTCTGTCGGCTGCGGATGGAATGTGGTGGGAGGAAGATGATTTATGTCTTGCCCACACAGATGAAGATTGGGGGAACAACCAGCCCGATGACACCTGGTACCTTGGAGAAGTCGATCATGTGACACGGAGCGGGCGGTACTTCAAACCCCCGCACCTAGATCAACCAGAGGCTTCTGGAAAAGATAGGGAGGCTGAGAAACAAAAAGAAAAGCAACTTGAAGAAGAGGCTGTGCTCAAACAGTTAAAAAAGATACAACCAGACATCTCCATCTGGGGACTGCTTATGGCATCACGAGTGCACAGACAGGCTGTCTTATCAGCCATGGACAAGGCCAAGCTTTCGCTAGAAACCACGCCAGAATAGCTGGTGGGATTGGTCTTTCCGGGAGGAGCTACCCCGACGCTGACTTTTTCCGACAAGGAATTGCCACCCGAGGGGGCAAACCACAACAAGCCACTCTACATCTCTGTGGAGTGTAGGAATAAATGGATACCGGTGGTTCTTGTTGATACCGGATCCGCCATCAACGTCTGCCCGGCGAGGACAACGTATGCGATCAGTTTGAAAACCGCGGATTTTGTACCAACAGCCCAGGTGATTCGGGCATACGACAACACGAGTAGAGAAGTCATGGGGACGGTGAAAATTCAGACTAAAGTTGGGCCGGGGCAGCATGAGATAGATTTCCATGTCTTAGAGGTTCCTGCAACTTTCAACCTGCTTTTGGGGCGGCCGTGGCTGCATCAGGTAAAGGCAGTGTCATCCACTTTGCATCAAATGGTGAAATACCCCATGGGAAGGGAGTAGCCATTGTTTTTGGGAATTCATCAATTCATCCACCACCGGAGGTATCTACGCCTGTTCTAGAAATTGAGCATGGTATGGAGGATGTGTTCATATCAGGTTTTACCCTGGCTGAGGCTCGGGTTGTACAAAACATCATGGCTGCTAACGAGGGATATATGTCAGTGCTCAAGCAGTATACCTCATGAACAAGCTCCAACACATCCCCGGGATGGGATTGGGAAAGAGCGGCCGGAAGGGCGTCGCAGCATTGGCCGAAGTGCCACACAACCCACACACCTTTGGCTTGGGTTATCTGCCCACCAAGAGGATTGGGTAAGGAAAGGAAAGGAGATGGCTGGGAGAGCCAGAGCGAAACAAATGGGGAAACCTTTTGAGTTGATGCACCGGCCCATCCGGGGTACCCTAAACGGACGCTTCGTCCGGGAGGGGGAGGACTTTCCATTCTGTGGCTTCCCAGAGCCGTGGCTGAACGCGGAGAGGAAGCGCGTGCCGGGGTTCGAGATTTTCTTTGACCTACAATTATCTGGGGATGATGTTGCCGAAGAGCAGGACAGACCCGACGTTGAGGTTGAGCAGAACAGGAAATGGAGTCTGAGGACACCGAACTTGAAATGGGGGTAGCACTGGCATGTCTACTTTCAGATCCTCCGATCGAACAGAAGTGCTTGGGGGATAACTCTCGGTGTCCATGATGGGAATGAAACGGCTGCGGGCCTACCATCAAACTATTTTGGATGCATCCATCGCACCCTCCCTCGTTTGGCAGTACGAAGAGGGATTTTTGTCAAGCAGCACCGGGTCAGGTAGTGAGCCGGAATCTGATTCCACCGAGTCTTGTGAGTCGGAATCAGGTTCCAGCTCAACTGAGTCTGAGTCCGGTATTCCTGGGGTGATAACCCGGATGCCACAGTCCTGTCCAGGTCGTCTTTTTCTTTCTCTTTTGAGTCTGTTGTAACAGAAGAATCGGACGGTTTGGAAGTACTTAATGAGAATGATATGGATGTGGTTTCTGAGTACTTTTCTGTGCCTTTGATTTATTGCTTGAATCAGGACTTTCAAAATTTTGACAAAAACGACGAGGAAGAAATTCCTCCGGTTTTGCAACGATTAATTGATCAAGAGCAGGAAAGATTTGTTAAACCTTTAGTTGATGAAATCACTACTGTGAATATTGGTACTGAGAAGGACCCGCGGCTGGTCCAGATCGGGTCCACGTTGTCTTCGGAGGAACGCGAGCGCTTAGTCGCTTTATTAAAAGATTTCAAAGATGTTTTCGCGTGGTCCTACGAAGACATGCCTGGAATCGATCCTGAGATTGTACAGCACCGGATCCCTCTTGACCCCGAGGCCCGACCTGTCAAACAGAAACTCAGAAGGATCCGCCCTGACTGGGCCATCAAGATTAAGGAAGAGGTCACCAAGCAAATCAATGCGGGCTTCCTGCTGGTATCCGAATACCCGACTTGGTTGGCCAACATTGTTCCAGTGCCGAAGAAAGATGGCAGGATCCGAGTATGCGTGGATTTCAGGGATTTAAACAGAGCTAGTCCGAATGACAACTTTCCCTTGCCACATATTGATGAGTTGGTGGATTTTACAGCGGGGCATGCTTTGCTTTCGTTTATGGATGGCTTCTCAGGCTACAATCAGATAGTGATGGCACCTGAAGATCGGGAAAAGACTGCCTTCACCACCCCGTGGGGGACCTATTGCTATAGAGTAATGCCGTTTGGATTGAAGAACGCTGGAGCTACATATCAACGGGCCGCGACCACGATATTACATGACATGATCCACAAAGAGGTTGAGGTGTACGTGGACGACATGATTGTCAAGTCCAAAGAAAGAGAGGGCCACTACACCGCCTTGCAAAAGTTCTTCCAAAGGATCAGAGAATTCCGGTTGCGACTGAACCCTCAGAAGTGTACATTTGGTGTTACAGCAGGGAAAATGCTAGGGTTTCTGATTACACAGAGGGCATCGAAGTCGACCCTTCCAAAATCAAGGCCATCTTAGAAATGCCACCACCAATGACTGAAAAGGAGGTGCGAGGCTTTCTGGGTAAAGTGCAATTCATAAGACGGTTTATCTCAAAATTAACCTTGACTTGTGAACCACTTTTTGGTCTCTTGAAGAAAGGAAAGAAATTCCAATGGGACGGCCGATGCCAAGATGCTTTTGAACAGATCAAGAAATATTTACAGAACCCGCCCGTGTTGTCACCACTAGAACCAGGGAGACCGTTGATATTGTACCTTTCAGTGACTGAAACTACAATGGGCTGTATGCTCGCCCAAGAATCAGAGGATAAGGTAGAGAGGGCCATCTACTATCTGAGCAAGAAGATGCTAGAGTATGAAACTCACTACACACCATTGGAGAAGGCTTGCTTAGCCTTGGTATGGGCTACCAGGAAGCTGCGGCACTACCTGTTAGCTCACTCCGTAATGTTGGTTTCACGACTGGATCCCATCAAATATCTTTTCGAGAAACCGGCACTTACGGGTAGGCTAGCTCGTTGGTTGCTGTTGCTTTCCGAATTGATGATTGAAATATGTGACACGCAAGTCAGTCAAGGGAAGAGCAGTAGCAGAATTCTTAGCCGATCATCCAGTGGAAGGGGGTGAAGCAGTTGAGTACTTATTCCCAGATGAGGCCATTTTGCACATCGAAGATGAAACTTGGACGATGTATTTGACGGAGCGTCAAACCAGTACGGGTATGGGATAGGAGTGTTGCTGATAGCACCTGACAATTCCCGTATCCCTCTAGCATTCAAACTCCGGTTCAAAGTCTCGAACAACGAAGCAGAATATGAGGCATGCATTGCCGGTCTAGAAGCAGCCCTGGAACTAGGGGCAAAACGGTTGGACGTCATCGGGGACTCGAACCTTGTTGTGTCTCAAGCAAAAGGAGATTGGAAGTCAAAGAAGAAAAGATGATAATGTACCACCAGACCTTGGATTTGTTAATTCCTCGGTTTGAGAAGCTAAACTTTGCTCATCTAGTAAGAGAGAACAACAGGTTCGCAGATTCACTAGCAACTCTATCTTCCATGATAGACATCCCGTTTGGAGTCCGGATGCGTCCAGTCATCATTGACCAGAAGTTTGCGCCAGCATATGAAGCAATCGCTGCCATAGATGAGGTTCAGGACGACAACCTCTGGTATTATGATATTTGGAATTCCTTGGAGAAAGAGGCGTATCCACCAGGGACAAATGCCAAGGATAAAAGGGCAATCAGAAGAATGGCTGTTCAGTTCATCATCTGCGAGGGTAAGCTGTATAAGAGAGGTTATCTGGGAATGCATAAGTTATGTGTGGAAGCTGAAGAGTCGAAGCGCCTGATGGAGGCCATCCATGGAGGAGAATGTGGTGCACATATGAACGGGGTAATGTTGGCTCGGAAGATCCTCAGACAGGGTAACTATTGGTCTACCATAGAGGAGGATTGTATCGGCTTTGTTCGGCGATGCCACAAATGTCAAATTCATGCAAACCGCATGAACATCCCACCGTTGAAGCTGTACAACATGACTTCGCCATGGCCATTTTCAGTTTGGGGAATCGATGTGATCGGGGCTGTTACTCCGAGGGGTCGAATGGGCATGAGTTTATCCTGGTCGCGATAGATTACTTTACAAAGTGGGTCGAGGCCCAATCTTATGCAGTGTTGAAGGCTTCACATGTCGCGAAGTTTATCAGAAACAACATCATCTGTCGTTACGGAGTCCCAAATGAGATAATTTCAGATAACGGTTCCCACTTCAAGAAGGAGGTGATTGACTTGTTGGAAAAATTACAAGTGGCTTTTCATAAGTCATCCACCTACCGGCCGCAAACCAATGGAGCGGTTGAGGCTGCAACAAGAATATCAAACACATACTGCAAAAGATGGTGGAAACCTACCGGGATGGCCAGATAAGTACCCTTTGCTCTGTGGGGCTACCGGACTTCAATCAAACTTCTACTGGGCGACTCCGTATTCATTAGTCTATGGATGGAGGCCGTTCTACCTATCGAGATTGAGGTTCCGTCATTGCGAGTATTGGCTGAGTGTCAAATAGCCGAAGCAGATTGGCAGCAGAGTAGGTTTGAGGAACTCATGCTCTTTGATGAGAGAAGACTGAAAGCACTGTACCATGTTCAAGGTTATCAGCGCAGAATTGCCCGGGTTTTCAACAAGAAAGTTAAGTCCAGGAATTTAAAGGAAGGAGATTTGGTACTTAAGGACAACCGAGCTCCCATCCACGACCCAAGGGGCAAGTTCAGACCCAATTGGACCGGTCCCTACATCATCAAGTCTATTTGGTCGGGTGGAGCTGTCGTTCTGATGGACCTAGATGGCCTAGAGTTTCACAACCGATCAACATGGACAAGTTGAAGAAATATTACCCTGAGAGGCTCGCTAGGCCGAAAACCCGAAAGGGCGACCTAGGCAAAAGTTAGAGCACGAAAAATTTGAAATTATAAAAACCGAGCTCGCAAGGTTGAAAACCCGCAAAGGGCGCCTTGGCAAAAGTTAGAGCATAAAAGGAGAGTGAAAATACTCGAGTGAACCCAAGCCTAAACTACGTAAGGCTTGATTCCCATCTTTGGATACGTAGGCAACTTCATCCTGAAGTTCAGCCATAAACTTTCCCCGATCAACTTCGTCCATTTGATCAGCTCGGTCATCTTGGCCTGTCAGTATTCAAAAGCTTTGATTGTAATCTCTGGTGCAGTGCTATTCAAACTAGGGGCAACTTTCCGTTGCTGTGCAGTGCGCGGTACTATTCAGACTAGGGGCAACTTTCCAGTTGCTGGATCCGGGGTCGTGCATCTCAGTGACAATCTCAGGCGTGTCCAGTTCTGATCCATATACGAAAATAGTTTTGAAAAGTTTAATAAAAGTTGACTTTGTTCAAATTAATCTTTTTACAACTAAGACCATTTCTGGACCAAAACGGGAAATTTTCAGTACCACAACCTTCAATTTCATTGATTTCAATACAGAGTTCTCCTGCTCTTGCATACAAATTGAAGTTGCTTTTTATTACATTCATAAGGAAAACTTGAAAGTACTAATAAAGCAATAAATCCGGGGCATAGATAAGTCAGGTGTTCCTGCGCCCCTCCCAGAGCTGGTCGAAGCCTCTGATGCCAAGCTGGGCCCGACCTGTGCCTCTTCATTAAGCCAATCCAAGCACTCATCAGACAAAGTGCAACTGAAAGTGGGAGCGGGGGCCAGGAGCTCCCTAGTCCTCCATGTGTTGTATACCGGGCAAGCTGTGCGCCTCGGATGGGAATGCAGCTGGATATTCTATCCCTTCTGGTGGACAAGTCTGGTCATGACCGAACTGAAGCCGGATCCGAAACGGAAAATAGAAGACACAGTGAGTCAAGCCAATCAGCTGAATCCCAGGTTGGCGGGTCATGCTGTAGCTCATTGCCGGTAGATTAAGCCAAGGACATCGCCAAGCAATGCGATCCGCGGACAAGCTACACATCCAGTCAACCACCAACCCTCATCAAGGGCGTCGACTAGGCGTGTCTGAAGAAGTAACCGCGGGTGAGTATGTTGGGCAAGAGTCCACAACCTGCAACTTGTCCATCAACCACACCTGGGAAGGGATGAAAAATGAGAGAATAAAGAATAGAGAGGTGTACGATGAGAGGAAAAGTAAGAAAGGGTTTTGTGAGAAAAAAAAACCGAGCTTGAGAGCCGAGTGATGTAAGCAATACATATGAGATTGGGTGGGAAACATTACCTGCAGCAGTAGTGGACTACCCGCAAATTGGTCGTCTCTCGACGATAAAAGCGTCTAAGCCCATCAACGTCTCAGCCAGAGTCATGGCAATGCAGCTCTTGCCCTCCTTCAAGCCTTGGGCAACCTCGATCAACGGACACTGGATCCTCCGGAGCCTGAGGCAAACAGAAATAAGACAGCATGCATAAACAAAGGGCGTGCGCCGGAAGCCTTGCCAATAATGGTCACCGCGGTCACCGCCCTAGAGAAAACGGCAAATCAAACTCGGAACATCCAGCATTCCTCACAAAATCAAAGAACGAGCATCGGGTATTGAGAGCCCACATATTTGTCCTAAGGCTTGGGCATAGCCAAAACGAAGTTGGGGCAGGATCTCTTCGTTGCGCTCGGACTCCATTAAAGCTCGGAAATCTTCAAAGGTGGGACACACCTCTTGCCGCTAAAGCTAAAGACGTGTGTCACCGGATTCCAAAACCTCGCCGTGGCATGGAGAAACGGAAGGTGCAGCGGAGTACGACTCAGAGTGAATAGTGCGTTTATGCCCGAAGCCCCGGAAATTCAGCTTTCCGAGCCATCCAAGTTGTAATCCAAGTTGTAAGATTTTGGGCAAGAAGCGCTTCCATTTGGAGCAAATCAGTGTGAATTGAGAAGAACCACGAAGCTGAGACCCTTTGTAGAAGATAAGGTTGAGTGGAGGACAGATGTCAGCATTCTGCTGGTTCTGACAATTCATGGCCGGCCGGCCAAATATAGTGCCGACCGGCCACCACTTTTGGCCGATTGATCAAAGTTGCTGGCCGATGGCCATTTCTCACGGCCGATGGCCTTTATCTCTGGCCGGTGGTCTTCCTCCTTGTTCTCTGAGCTGTTTATGCTGAGATTGGGGAATTCCACCACCTCCAATGCCCTCCGTGATTGATTCTTGCGGAGTCACGCCTATTGCTTATCGAGTTGTTGTACATGTGCTTATCGAGTTGTATGTCACTCTCTCAAGTCTTTAATTTGCTTATCAGTTGTACTCACGCTTGGTTGGTTATATCGAGTCTCTCTGTTTTGCTTATCGAGTTGTAAATTGGTTCACTACCTGATTATTACGACGCGAATGCTCTATTTCAAACGAATTTCATTCACGCTGTTATGGGATGTCACGCGATGCGATGCATAAGACGTACAAATGCAACACCTTTTTGAACAAAATAGCAGTTTCATTCCATCATATGCTTTGCAAAAATATGCAGTTTTGAGAAAAAGTAAAACCTGCTGAGGCAGTGCAATGTGCTTAAACTACTAGTAAAAAGGAAAGTAAAGCAAAAAAGAAGGAGCAAGGCAGCAAAGTATCAGGATTGATACCGGTAAACCCCTCCCTTGTGGTCAAACATCTCTCGCGTCCTTGTTTGGATCAATTGTATGGTTCGGCACCTTCATTTCTCGAGGCAGTTAAGGAAGTACACCTTCGAACATTCATAGACCTCCGAGTTGACCTCAAGTTGTGTTTTCTATGACGATGCTCCGGACGTACGAGAAACATCCCTTCCCGTATCCTTTATGTATCTTGTGAACTTCACGAATCCCTTTAATCATACTGTGTTGCAGTACTTTGAATTTCAACATCATGAATAGCTCGTCTTTTACTATGCTTCAAGTTTTTATACACATTGCGTGCATGCGTGCATTGCTTTACTTATATCTGTTCA